>JAEQBH010005078.1:0-91706 GCA_016808115.1 Tetrastigma voinierianum
GTTCGGCCCAGATAACATGCACAATAGAAAATGGGTCAAACATTATAATGTGATTTGATTAAAAGATATTTTAAAAACCCGAATTTTGAGATATGACACTTTATCAATTTTTGGCTTGATTTTGAAAAATACTCATTTTATTTTCTTGCAAAAATGACCCTTTTTTTTTTTAAGGAATGATATCTGAATTATAAAAGAACATTTTTATCTAAAAATGAGTTATTTTCCAAGAAAATATGAACAATGAAATAAATTCAGAAAACAGCCATTAGGATGGTTCCTTTTAAAACAAATATTTCAACACATTGTACTTGTGTATTAAGGATAGCCGATTTGAGGCTTCATCACCAATACACCTCAATATACTCTGGTTAAGGGAAGGAAGGTAAGGGACACGTGTTAAAAAAAAACAGAAAATACTCTAGTAAATGAAACAAAGCCCAAGAGGGAGAAAGGGTACTTCATCCTGTCTCTAGACGTGGCTTTATGGGTTTTCATTTGGCGACTTGGATGGCTTCTCTAGCTGGGGCTTCCCCAGCTCCACGTCTGCGGCGGCGGCGGCGGCGGCGGCGGCGTCGTCGGCGGCGGCCTGCTTCTTCGGCTCGTCATTGTTGCGGTAGATCGCATACAATATCAACTGTATCGTCCCTAACCCGCACCCAAACCCATTAGGCACCTGCACCACCGCCCATAATATTAAGAAGAAAACAATAAAATGAGGTAAAAAGTGATGAAAGGTTTAAATTTTCAAAAATTTGACTGTTATTTAGTTAGTTCTGTTTTTGAAAACTGTCGTTCATTCTAAAAAAAAAAAAAAAACACATTTGATTCCCTAATACACACAAAAGAAGAAGAATAAATTCAGAAAAGAAGAACGGATAAGAGCATTTCAAAGTTGTGTTTTAATCAAATAACCCTTGGTTATATTCTCCCCCTTAATTAAACTGCAATTGGGTATTCAGTATTCACTATAGAGAGAGAGAGAGAGAGAGAGAGAGAGAGAGAGAGAGGCAGGAATTAGTAATTACTTACAGCAACAAAGGGTCTTTACCGAGCAGCATCCAAACACAAACCAGGAGGCATATCTTTCCCCACAGAGGAAAACAAACAGTGACAAGAAGAAGGGCACAAATCCCCACACTTTGTTTTAATCACTACTTTCTCCTCTCGTACTTCCCAAATCTCACTCCCATCATCATTAAGCAGCCTGTTTGATATAATAATCTAATCGGATTCAAGAAGTTGGGAGGGAGGAAATTTTGAGGTTTCCAGTTTCATGATGGACAAAGGCGAACCATACAGATGATGGAGAAAATGGTGGCCGCCAAGCCACAAAGCTTCCTGCCATGGCCGTAAGGCAAAAGGGAGACGAAGACGACGACCCGGGAAAACAGTATAAATACGACGAATGACCCCCAGTGACGTCCCCCTACCTGCGTAAATGATGAAGATGAGGACGTATATGATCTCAATGCCTGCTCCAGTCCCATTTATGGTCGACACCAGTATGTTGTGTTCGGATACAAATGGAAGCCCATACCTGTTTGATATTTCAACAAACCAACAAACAAACAGATTATTTGTTACATCATTTAGAGATTACATTTTTTTTATGAATCTTCAGAATTCGGAAACAGTTTTCCAAGTTTTGTTTTGTCGAGTAGCATTGAGATATTATGAACAGAGGGAATTATGTCATCTCACCATGTTTCCCGGCGTACCCACCGATCAAAAACCCCCGGGGTTTATGGTAGGCTAGCAAGGAGAAAAGAAGGACCCAACAAGAAAATCGGATGGGGGCAAAATGGGTATTAAGAGAAAAGCAGAGATCGAGGAAGAGGAGGGCCTTACCAAGCAGAGAGAAGGCAGTTGAGCAAGGTCATCACGTACGGTATTCCTGAGAACTGCTCGGTTGATTTGCTTTTCACGATCCTCTTGAAAGTAATCCTAAAAAAAATGAATATATATTTCTATTAAAATAATATGATTCTGAAGACGTTAATTTGATGCAGATAGAAAACTAAAAGATGGAGGCTGTTTGATTTTTTTATTTTTTTATTTTTATCTGTTTCCGTATCGGGGAAGCGCTTTAAGAAGTGGGAAAACTCTGGAAGCAGAAAAGAAAACCCGTTTCAGGAGCGGTTGGAAGAGGGAAAAAATGGAAGAAAATATCTGAATATGCCTGCCGTTTGTCTAAACAGAAAAAGAAAAGAAAAAGAAAAGAAAAGAAAATCTATCATCGTCCTCATTTAGCGGCACTATCTTAGATGAGCAAGAACCCCTTTGAGGGCCACTTTTGAAAACCAAGAATCACGTGAAAGAAGGAAAGAGAGAGAAAGTTCCATCTCTACTTACAGTGGAGCCAAGAAGAGGAACAGAGCGGTAGCATTTCCTGTTTCAAAGAACTCAAACATCAACAAAAACAAGGGGGAAAATAAAAATAAAAACAAAAACAAAAACAAAAAAGAAAACCCACCAAAAATCCCAAAAGTGAAATGAAGAGCATGATGAGCATCCATCCTGATTCTTGAGAACCCAAACAAGAACCGAGAGCAAGAATCCAAGAAAGGGACAGAAACCCAAAATTCAAGAAAAAAAAAGGTGAAAGGTGGTGAGGGGAGGGGAGCAGAGGGAGGAAGGGGTGGGGGGGCGGGCAGATATATATAATAGGGGAATCTGGATGAGTAGTTTCTCTACAGTTCACACAGTAAATAGAGAAATCTCGTCGTTATCCTAAAATCCCATTTGTAACAACATTTGTCTGTTTCCCTTTCCCCACAGCATTGAATGCGCAAGCCAAACGGTAGGTGGTGGAATCGGAAAACAGAGGTGAAAATGGTGAATATCAGTCAACACTTTTGGACCAGCTTTTTTTTTTTTTGGAGTTAGGTTTGCAAGGTATCAAGGCTTCAACGCTTTCTTTGCTTTTTCCCACTAACCAAACTTGGATTTCACTTCTTTCTCTTCAATCCATTCCCCCTCTTTTAAGCATCATTCTTTTCAATCTTGCTCTATTCAGTTCCAGGAGTTTAGTCTCAAAGTAATTCACTTTTTTTTTTTTAAATTTCCCTACATGAAAGAAAAGCTCTTTTCGAAATAATCATCAATTTCTTCATCAAATATGTTTTCACAAATTAATTTTAAAAACCGTATTCATTAATTATAGCTTTTAAAATTACCTTAAAATCACAGCTCGATAACAGCTTTAAAATGTAGAAAGACTGGGCTTTTGTTATTATTTAAAAAAAAGATTACTCATATAATTTAAAAATAAAAAATAAATTACTTTGACTCTAAACTCCAATATACTAGGCTTTTTTTCTATTTATTTATTTCAATATTTCTCCTAAATCTAATGAGATATGCCGCTTTCCCACTATTTCTCTTATTTTCTCTTTTTATAGAAATAAATAAATGTGGAAAAAATTCTTAAATATTTTAATTTTTAAATATATATATATATATATATATATATATATATATATATATATATATATATATATATTTGCATGCATTTGTATTTAAATATCTTTTCATTTCCCTTTCACTCTTTTTTCTAATACAATTCCTAATCAAAAGACCATTGAAAAAGTAGGGTGTTTTTTTTTCTGTAAATGAAAACAGTTCATTTTAAGTTAAGTGTAAGAAAAGCATTTCACTTCATAATCTAAATTTAAGATTTTTCTTTTCCATTTACATCTTAAATATTATTTATAAATGAAGTTAAAAAATGGTAAGAAAGAGTCGGATTGATGTGATTCTTATTGTCTGTTTTTTTCTTAAACCCTTGTTATCTGTTTGTAAAAATAGAAAATAATTAATAATTTCTACATAAAAATATTAGAATTCTTATAAACTTATCTTAAAAGGATAATGGTTTTACAAATCTTTCAAGAAAATGAGGTATTAATTATAAGATTTTTTTTACCTTAAATTGTAAAATTTCAAAGTGTTTTTTAAAGATAAAAGATAAATTTATGTATATTTGAAAGATCTTTCTTTTAAATAAAATTTATTAATGGTTTCCATTTTTTTAAAATAAAAATAAAAAAGCATTATCCACCAACCACAACATTGTTGAATTTCTTCACCTTCAAAATTTTCTTTATTATTCAAATATCTAAAAGAATTATTAAATATTAGAGTTTTATAATAGAAAATTTCAAATAATCCCATAAATAGAATATTAGGAGAGAGAAAAAAAAAAATCAGATGTGGCCAAACTAAATTAAGAATGCACTTATTTATGTATCAAGATATTAAGATAAATCATTATCCATAAATGAAAAGGAAACCATCGAATAATTGAATTTCATCGCCGAACAAGTAAGTAAAGTCTTTTCTAATTTAATTAATTCTGCCTGTGTTTTAGTCATAGAAATCAATCAGACATACTACAGATCCCTATCATCTTTGCGATTCCTTCCGACCATATGGCACAATTTAAATGCCAGATGACTTAAAACCCCTTTTCATATACGCAGACTGGACCAATTAATACATATCAACCAAAAACAATGATTGAATTTCCTTTTTCACTATTCTCTAATACTTACACTCAATTTAACTCATGAATCAAACAAAGAAATATTTGGTTAAAGATATCAAATAATCCAAAATTTACAAATCTAACCTTCCCATATTTTTTCTTGAAATATAATTCATAATAGACAAAAATACCCTTTGTTTCTTAGGTATTTACATGTGTCTTATAAAAAAGAGTTATTTTAATAAGAAAATAATAAGGATATTTTTGTCAAAATATGATAAAAAAATTAATGAAATGATAGATTTTTCAAATTCATGTTTTAAAGGGTCTTTTAATCAAATCACCTTAAAACAAATCACTTTAAGTCAAATAAAAAAAAAAAAAAGTAAATCACTTGATAAACCACATTTAAGAATGCTCTTGTTTATATACATAGTGTTAAGATAAGATATCATCTATATAAAAGAAGGAGAAGAGTGAATTATTGAATTTCCTTCACTACTTTTTCGGTCTATTTGAAATCACTTTAAATCAAATCAAAGAAAAGTAAGTCACTTAATAAAACAAATTTCATAATGCTCTAGTTTGTATACAGGATTTTAAGATGAAGGATCATCATGAATAAAAAAGAAAAAGGGTGGGTCATCATGAACACTTTTGCATTCAAGATAACCCTAAATAGTACTAGTTTCCATACTAGGTAATGTTAACAATCCCAAAGATACAAATTAGGTGAGAAAAACAAGAAAATTATAGTTGGCCAAATCAAAGAAAAATAAGTGGGCTTCACAAAAAAAACTCAAGAATTTTTTCTTCTTAAATAACATGAGATATTATTTATAAATGAAAATTTGAAAAGATTGACTATTGAATTTCTTTCTACTTTTTTTCCCACTATTCAACAGGGGTTGTGTTTTTTTTTTTTAAAGTTTGAGAAAAAAAATACAAAAAGGAGAAAAGTGAAAGAAATAAAGAAAATTAAAATATAAATTATTATTTAGTAAAGTAACTTATTAGAAGTAGCTTATTTAAGGTTACTTATATAGATATGATAGAGTGATATATATATATATATATATATATATATATATATATATATATATATATATATATATATATATACAAAAATTAAAAGATAAATGTTACTTAGGTTCTAAAGTTTTATTTCTATAGTGATTGATTTTATTTTTTTAAAAGAATTTCAAGTGATTAATTTATTTTATATATTTTGAATATATTTTATAAAATGTAGTAGATAATATATTTTTTTTTACCAATTTAGTAATAATTTGGTTCTTTTATTTTTTTGAAAATAGATAAATGTATTGATTTAGGTTAGCAATACAATTCATAGAAACACAAAATCAAAAGCTACAAAAGCCTTATGATAAAAAGCAAATATCCAGTTAATAATACAACGATTTGTTTAAAATCTACAAATTCGATGATCCAAAACATTTAGAATACCCAAGATGAAATTTGCGTATCACCGACGACACAATCCTTGTATGACGACGCAAATGATCCAAAGTTAATAGAAAAAAAGAATCTGGCAGTTCCTCACACACGGCGCAATCCAAAATCACCTAAAATACCCAAGACATAGGGTCGGGCAAGATTCTAATGAACAATATTTGATATAATGACCTCGTCAACTCTTTATCATCTAAATTGTCAACGGGGTTAATCTACGAAGAAATTAACCGTCGACAATACAACTACCTACAACAACAAGTTGGTGACAAAACACATCACAACAAGTTGTTGACAAAACACGTCATAATAGGTTGGCAATAAAAACATGAAAAAAACAAAGGAAAAATTAAAAGCAAATCTAGATTGATGTGGAATATACAACTTTATTAGAAAAGAAAACCCAAATTTGGGGAATAAACGATAGAATAGGTGATTTCAGGCCAAGAATTGTAGAAAAAATCACCCCTCCTAGTCAACGAAGAAGGGTTTGAAAAAGAGAGCAGAAGGAGGAGACAGTTAGGGCTTCCGCAAAGTGAATAGATGTTAAACAATCATTTGTTTTTTTTTTTAAAGAAAAAAAAAATTATTTGATTCAAACTTGTAATAGATCGATAGATCCAAGATACAAATAACTAAAAACCATACATGATGAAATAATATACAGGTTAATAACATAATAAATCAGGATAAAGCCTACAAATTTGATAATATAACGACTAGAATATTTACGACTCAAGTTGTTCAACATATTGACGACCATAATTTGATATATTTGATTGATCAAATCCGTTTTATATGTCTAAATTGCCCTCACACAAATAAAACACTTCAAAAGACTCCACTTTAACAACAATTACGTCGTAAATGTCGACGAGCAAACCAAAAAGCCAGAGCAAGCATTTAAAGACAACACAAAAGCAAAATAAAACATAAATCTTCGTGAAAATAACCACTTTATTAAGCAAAAAATGAAAGGAAAAATATGCAAAGGGGTGATTTCCAAGAATGGTAAAAAAATCTCCCATCCTTGCTTGAAGAAAATAGGTTACAAAACAAAGCATTTTGGCAGGTAGTTATGCAAAGCAAATATAAGTATTAGTTTTTTTAAATAATTTGGTTTTTTAATAAATGAATATTGTTTGCGTCACATGATTGTAGATGAAATAGTAAACATTACATGAGTAAATATTTCCACATGATATTCACATGGATATTGTAATTTCTTAAAAAAATATTTATTTCATTTTATAAAATCCTATAAAAATTGTAAAAAAAATCTATTTATGATAGCATAAAACTACTTGCATTAGGATTTTAATTAATAATAAAATTAACAAATTTTAATTACTATAATAAAACCTTAAAATATCTCATAATCTTTGGATATTTCTTGAATTGGGCTTAAATAAAAATTATCAAAGATAAATAATTTTTAATAAAATCACGTGAAGATGATGTAAAATTTATATTTATAGTTTAATGAGAGTTATTAACTATTTAAAATAATTAAAATATTATTTTCTTAAATTTTTCAAGACAATGAACGGTCTTTTACTTAAAAATGGAGAGAAGATAAAAAGCAGAATTTTGATATTTTAATAAGAGAGTTATAGCCCTAATAAGCTATCAGTAGTCGATAATGAATCAACTGTCAGCTCTCCAATCAACTCAAGAAGCCTAAATCTTTTGTATAAAGAGATAATAATCTAAAAATATATGTGTTTAGTAATTTTACAACTGGATATAAAATTCAAAAAATTATTATTTATCATAAAAATTTTATTTTAACTTATGTAATTTTTTTTAAATCACCTATAAACCCTAGCCTCCATTTTTCTCTTCATTTTTTTGGTCATTCGACCAAATCACCCTCCTAAACGTTCTTTTTCACGTAGATATAAGCCGCGATGGCCGTCGCCTAGCACATATGATCGCCGCGTGGTTGTCGTCGTCTTGGTGTGACGAATGGTTGTGTTATCCCAATACGATGTTTTGGTTTTCGTCGTTATAGTGCGGGGTTTATTTGTGTTTGAGCGATTCAAACGAGTAAAGTATATTCGATCAGAGATAAGAAATCAAATCAATGGTCATCAGTATATTACAGAACTTGAGTCAAATGTATTCTAGTCAGAATAGTAATATCAAATATGTAGACTTAACTATTAAATGTATAACCTTTGGGTTGTTTCATTATGTTATTAACCTGAATATTGTTTAATCTTTTGTGGTTTTTAGCGATTTTGATTATATGTTTTTAATATGGATGTATTGTTAGTTGGAATCAATGAAATTATTTTTTTCTTAAAAAAAAAAAACTTAAGTAATTTTTTTATAGAATACTCGATGCAACACGTTCAAAGAGGCTCCAAAAAGGAATAATATCAACAGAAGTATTATGTGAAAAATAGATATAAAATAAATGATTTTGTATTATGGGCTAAAATTGTTGAATAAACACCTAAACCCAAGCCTTGATCTCTTCGTTTTAAAAATATTTGATAAAAAATAAAAACTAAATTAATAAAAAATGAACCATGCATCAATATTATTTTAATGAACCTTGGATACTACTTGATTCTATAGTACCTTTAAAGTACCAAAAGTATGTCTTAATATTCTTTAACACTTTTATATTTTGTGGTTTTTTGAAACCTTTTATCTTTTAATAGTTAATTAACTCTAAAAAATTATTTTTAGAATTAAAGACACTTTTAAAAAATATTGTCCTGGAAAGATGTTTTTTTTTTAAAATTATTAAAAAATACATCTACTAAATTATCAAAAATGGAATATTAACATCACATTTAAACTACAAAATATCGTGCTGACCAGTAATGTCTGCTGTACTGCCATAACATACTAACCACATTCTATTCTCCCTATCTCAACCACTCAGACACACCTTAACACTTTGAACCCAGCAACCTCACCGCACCTTATTAGAGTTCACAATCTGTGTAATACTTTTAAATCATTAATATAACACTCTTAAATTACTAATGAAACACCTTTAAAACACTTATATACCCTACACTAATGTAACACCTTTAAAACATTATGTAACACCCTTAAAACATAAATATAATACTCTTATATTTAAAAAATAAATAAAAGTATCATTATATTTAAATAAAATAAATTATTTTGTTATTTTATTTTTATTAAAATTTTATTTTCATTTTTAAAATCTATTAAAGGGAAGATTCAGAAAATTTATTTCTTAATTTTCAAATAATTTTTATATATTTATAATAAATTTTATTATAAATATATTTATTCAGAATAATTTTAGAATATTACATTAATGCTTTAAAAAGTATGCATCAATGATTTAAGGTATTATAGTAATATGATTTAAAGGTGTTAGGTGGTAATCTGTATTAAGAGGTTAAGTCGTATGAGACTCTGATTGGGATTGGGAGGAGAGGAGAGAGGGGAGTGAGAAGAGATGAGAGATGAACATGTGGGTTAGTATAAGAAGAATAACACTTTAGTTGGAAATATGATGTTCTTGTTTTGCTGCGTGTTTTGATATTTAATGTTTTTCGACTGTATTTGATTTGTCCCTCATAATTAATATCTATTTTTATAATAGCCTTTGTGAACGTGTAGATTGCCGAGATGGTTGAGACACTACCGAGCTTAACTTTAAAAAATCTCGGGGTTATTTGAGAATCTGATTAATGATTTATGATAGAGTTTTATCGCTTTTATGATGCATCCTGCCGGAATATTTTCGTGACCAGGCCAAAGTTTTTTTTTTTTTATAATATTATCCTTTTCGTATCACCTAAACATCATTCCCCAAAAGAAAATAAGATTTTTATTTTTTTTGTAAGGAACACGGAATGAAAAATGAAGAGCAATTGAGGAATGGCATCCATGCCAGTGAAATTAAATGATGTACCACACAACACATGACCGGAGATAACATAATTCAGTTAAGCCATGACCAGTAGCATGCGTAAAGGGATTTAGGGGGGCCCCCAGTTTCCCAACATCAGAATCTCCCCTTTCTCATTTTCCACTTCCTTCAATACACTTCTCTCTCTCTCTCTCTCTCTCTCTCTCTCTCTCTCTCAAACATAAATCTGTACCTAAATACCAAAACTCTTTTTCTTCAGCTAAACAGGACCTAAATTAAATTAATATAGAAGAATCCCTGCAGATGGGCAAGCCTCTGAATTTTGTTTACATAAGAAGTAGTCTTAATTAGATGGTGACAAAATGTTTTTGTTTCATATGACTAATTATGATATGATATGATATTATTAATTAATATGCTATTTTGTAAGAGTTTCATTATTTCTGATGATGATGGTAGGGGGTATTGTCTTATTAGCTCTTATAACCTTCAAATGACCTTATACTTTGCTTAAGAGCTACATATGAGCAAATCATGATAAAGTCTGGCATATCATCTTAATAGCCTACACCGTTACATTACTCATTACACCCCCATAATTCATACAAGCCATGGAAAATATCTTGCTTTGCATTTCACATGTCTAACTTCCTTTACGATTCGTTTTATCATAAAGAATTTTTTGTCTTTCATCGAGAATGAAACTTTTATTGAACAATTTTAAAAAAAAAAAAAAAAAAAAAAAAAAAAAAAAAAAAAAAAAAAAAAATTTTTTTGTGAAAATGGAAAATTTTCATTGAGAGACTTTTAAAAAAAAAAAAAAAAAAATGTTAATAGATCACTTGAGTTCAACCCATTTGAGTACCTAAACTATTTTCAATAATATGTAAGATAAAATACAATTTCCAAAATATAAATTTTTTATTAGAGATATGAACTAAATAAATTCTCGCCATCTATCTTTAAATTCTAATAAACAATCAAGAGCCAATTCAAAGACGCATCTATTTCATTTTTCAATACAATGGGAGGCGATACTTGAAAGCTCTTAAACTATTTGAGGAGTGGCAAAACCTCCTCTATCATAGGAAAGAACCTCACATTCATGAAAGCATATATTAAATTGGAGGCTATAAGAAGTGAGTCAATCTACAACTCGATTTGCTTCACGAAAAACATGGAGAATTGAAACCTCCCAAGCAAAGCCTAACATCTCCATGCATTTGAAGAGCATATTCCCTAACTACCTGTCTTCTTGAGCTCTTGCCAACATGCAATAACTGGTAATCCACCTTAAACCACCTTAGTTCAACAATCAGTGCACTACATTTGCCAATATTATAAGCAAAACCCCCTAGCCATAATCCAATACTATCCCTGAATAAGCCACATTCACCTACATAATTAAAAGGAGATCTCGAAGCTCCATCTGTATTTAGTTTGTACCATCCACCTAGAGAAACTTCCCAACAAACCAAAATGATTATGTTAATGCAACTAATTGGCACAGACAGCCTACCCCTATTAAAAGTCATCTCATCCTCCACCCAAAGCTTCTTCAAGAAAATCACCTTCTTTTCTAGAGTTTGGTGTTCATTAGAAAACATTCTCCCATTTCTCTACTTTCATAAACACCATGTCATTACAGTGAAACGAGCATCCCGAACTACATTTTGGCTATCATTAATTCCTCCTTGAATATTCATCCTAATCCACTCTAGTAGAGGCAGGCTTCTTGCTTTGTTATACATAGTCTGGGAAGTAATGAGCCCCAAAACTCACTTCTAAATATTGGCAATGGCTTTTGGACATGCAATAAAGTTTCATTGGCTATAGAGCACGATGTGCACATAGCCATAGCCATTAAGTTCATCATATATATGCTGCCTTGCATTAGTCATTTGTCTATCCTGACATTCCAACCATAGAAAATACCGACAGCGTTCGAGCACCTTCACTCGCCAAATTTGACTCCAAATTTTGTCACTAAGAACACCCCACGAAGAACTTGCAACAATATATGCATCTTTAACTGAAAAACTACCAAAAGGAAATAAACTTCAAACAAAGCTATCCCTCGCTACAATGTCTATTTTTAAAACAAAAACCTTGATATCCTATATGTAGGGTTTGAGGTGGCATCTCATCTTAGCGACGAAAAGCAGAATCTTATGAAAACCCTCATAAGGATCCCTTGGGGCATCAAATTTGGTTCAAAACCATAAGAGGGTGCGGGATTACCTTGTGTCGGTTTTCAAAGCGATCTACCGTCAGGTGCGGCCAAAGAACAAACCAAGTCCCCAGGTTTTGCCTGGCAGTATCCGCACGAAAATTAAGGCCAATGACCTCGAGGCCGTAGTCTGGGAGAATTCCGTGCTAGCCAAGTCTCGATCTGAAAAGGAAGCAAAAACCTGATCTCACAAAGAGGAGTTCTTGAAGAACACCCTCTCAAACTCTCTTGAACACTTTCAAAAGAGAAGTGAACAAATGGCTTGGTCTTAGTTAGGGTTTTCCATGAAGGTCATTTTATAGGAAAACCCTATCTCATGAAATGTTTAAAGTGCCCCTCACTTTAAGAGATGATAGACTACACGCATCCCTATACACAATGACGTGTTCCTTCACGGGCCTTAAGTCGAAGAATAAGCCCAAGCATGTTATCTCTCTTAGTGAGGACCTTCGAACCCAGGATTCCACTAATCCCGTGACATTCCATTATTGAGATTGATCTCCCTCATATTTGAATCACATTCAAATCCGTTTCATATTAGATCTACACTCTTCTAAGTGTGTGACATATTAGGTTCTCGGTTATGCTGGCCACTTGATTCAACTATTGAATCAATGAGTCATAATGATATTTAACAACACTCCTTATTACTAATTGACTAGAGAATTCGATAAGTGCATTGCAAACCCTTCCATGGACAAATACCATGCAATTCGTCATTTCACCAATCTATTTATTGGGTTTAGAGAATGGATTAAATATAATCTACTGATGGCTATCGCATCAGTGAATGATATAGAACTTTTCCCCGGACTCATTACTCATCGGTTATGCACTTGAAGACACTCTTCTTGGCATTTCCACCTGGCGAAATTTCAAGTAATGATCACGAAATGACGTAGGTATACTCTTCACTCTGATTTTAGGAGTGTGAAAATCTTTGGTGGCTATAATTCTATTCAAACACCTCAAACTATACTAGACTATCATCCAGAGCGACCTCGGGGCAACATGGATTGAGGTTAAAGTGCAGAATCATCATCCGAGAGATATCCTTGAGGCATCTCAAGTCTAGGATATAAACCCGCTATAATGAGACAAATCATCTAGTTTAAATAGATAATCCATATGATTGTCTCATGGCGAATCTCAATGTGTAGCTACTCTTAACTGAATCACATCATGCGACTCCTAATCATCTCATGATCATGGTTTATAGGAAATCTATGCTAGCAGTCCAATTAAAGAGTCGACATGTGCTAGTAATAATGGGATCGATAATCATGGGTCTAGTTAGTCACACATGTTAGAATAATTTAGATACTAACGTAATTACTTTCCTTGATATGAATCTTATTATCATGATTCCATCATGATTTCCTTCATACTATATTTATATAAGCTGGACTTTATTAATCCCGATTAAAGATCTATATCAATTCAACAAATGAATATCAAATTAATGAAAATGCCATATTAAACAATTATGTAATCATTTTATTAATCTTAAGTGATTGCCTTTAGAGTACTTCTCTAACACTATAATATTTCTAAGGGTAGAAAGTGGTGTAACTCAGTCATTTGCCAACCATAGGGACCCATTAGGTGTTTACAATCCGATATAAATGAACAACGTAAACATCTTGCCCTACATCAATTATGTCCATGGTGGTAGCAATATGCCAAAGTGCCTTCAAGCACCTCAAAAGATTAGAAAAACCCATTGAGTAGCCTTTCAATGCACGATGTCATTGACTATGTAGAAAAAGCATCTTTCTCTGAATAGGCACACAAATGGTAGGAGCATTCGGTGTCATTCTCATCTGTCGAAACCTCATATGAATGTATTGCAGGATCATACGAAGCTAAATTATAGTCTTAATTAAATTTACATTACAACAATGCTTGTGCAAAGTCAAGACATGACTTTTAAGACCTTAGTTAAAGTTTCAAAAAGGCAGGTTCTAGGAGCACAAAGAAATAAGATCAAGGATGCATTTAGTTTGCTAATTTCAGTTCTAGAAGAATGTACATGTATTTGGGATGTTTTCTAAATCAAGTTGTATGATTTGCATGCCAAGTTATTTACTTTATTTTTAGTATACTTATTTTTATTTATTTTCCTTAGCTTATTTTGATTTAGATTTGCTTCCTTTTTCTAGTTTTAGGCATGATTTAGGTTAAAGATTACAGGTAGACATTTTATTTACATTCGCTTTACAGTTTGTAGCGTATATAAAGAAATATGTTTTATAATGTAATATCCTGAGAGGAATATGAATTAAAAATTGTGATAATTCTCCTCTTTGGTTTTCCAAAAAACTTTTGAACTTGTCGGATATTTCCATGACATTCATCCTATCGACTTATCAATCAACCCTTTCATAGTAGTTGATTACTCTTTCATTACCATTTTATTAATCGAAGCGTTTAGTTAGTTGATTGTGGCGTCTTCGTCATTGACATCAATCAACTCTTCCATAATTGATTGTGGTGTCTTTATCCTATCGACTTATCAATTAATCATTCCATAATTGATTGTGGCGTCTTCACTTTTCCCCTTCGAACTTGATCGTAAAATGAACCGAGAGAGTGTATCATGTTGCAGGTCACATCGATCCGAAATGACCTTGTATCACGCCTCCTTGAATAATATCTTTCGCTTAGGTGACTCTGTCATTAACTCTGAATCATTTGTATCACCCCCTTGTTCCCTAATCGATTCCTCCAAGTTTAACCCTCTTAGCGCGAATCATTACCCTTTCCTCCAAGTTTAACCCTCTTAGTGCTCAGGACAAGTAGATTAGCTTCAAGCTTCCTCTTTGTTTGATAGAACGAAGCAAAATGTCCTTGGATGGAGTAGCCTTCAATAATCTTCTAAACAACTCTTGATGTTATAATCAATGTTTTGAAAATCAGACCGGTCTAATCGTCGATCAAGCTTTTTTTCGGTCTAGTTCAAGCTTCTAAACCACCCTTCAATTGAATCGGCACTAAAGCTTGTCTAAGTAGACGGTTGGGCCCGCTATTGAACTCAAATAAAGGTGGTTTGTTAAAAGAGCTAGATGGTTAGATTTGCCTAAAAGGTGGATAGAATGCAGTATGAGCGTGGACCCAACTCTTTCGAGCCACTTCCTAGCCCAATTCTTATTCATTGGACAGTTGATCCCCTTGTTTATATAGAGTAACTTTTATTCGTCCCATTCTGATGTGGAATTGGAAACTTAAAAGATAAAGTAAAAGACAACAAAATCCAGTATTAGTAATATATAAAGTATGTTGACAAAATCTAAATATCAATAAAACTATATATCAATAATGAATTTGTTAATAAATATTACTAATATTCACTTATATTATATATATATATATATATATATATATATATATATATATATATATATATATATATATACTATATATATATATATATATATATATATATATATATATATATATAATCCTGACAGAATTCAAAATATGAAAATGGTATATAAAAATCAATAAATATTTTTTCTAAATATTATTAATATTCATTTACATATTTTAATTTTTTAAAAAATTAATTTTAATTTTAGTAAAATATATATTTATGACGTCATTGATTGGACCAGCGGTCGGAGCCGATTGAGCGATAAATTTTCCGATTCGGTGACCTCCTCGCGCTCCAATCCCACTTACCCCTAGTAAAGCGGCCCAGAGCGCACTCTCGCCCAGTCACCCAATTTCTGACACCTCAGATCTAGAGGCATGCCCATATTCTCCTTCATGGGGCCTCCGCGATCTGGCTTAAATGCTTTTGCTTAGCCCGATTACTTGTATTATGATAGAAGAGATCGACCTCAAGATCGAAGAAGTAGAACACCTCTTTGTTCTTCCCTCTTACCTTGGATGGACCGTTGATCGGATGGAAGGCCTCATAGGTATGCCTTATTCCTATGAGAGCACCTAATGAAACAAGATAGACCACGATGTTGCATGGTAAGGTATGATGGTCCTGCATGTGGTGAAACAGTGAAGCTAGGTAGACCTATTCCCAAAAGGTGAGAGTTTAAATTTGCGTGTTTTCAAAACATTGGTTATAAAATATTTCATTAAAAATTACTTCAAATCGGATTTACTATTGTACCCCTAAAGTATTGTGAAGGATTCATTAAGAGTGGAATAGTTTGAACAAGGGAGAAAATTAAAGAAGTGCTTTTCTATTTTATTATTGGTCAAAATATTGCAAACAGAAGAACTAAAATTCACAGAACAGTCCGAAAAAGGAATCCATTAGTTAAATTGTCAGGGATTTCACAATAGGGTTGTTTTCTTTTATCTGATCATTTGAGGGGCAACCAATCTGTCACACATTCATGCTTGGCTTTCAGAGCTTCTGAAATCCCTCTAAAGTTGAATGAAAAAATGACAAATTATTTGATACTCTCTCTCCTTAGGGAAAACAATTAGACATCCTCCCAACCCACCATGTGCCCCAACATTATCCACCCATCATCCCTGCGGGAAAAAGTGGCAAATATCACAACCTTCTTTTTCAATGGTTGGTGGGTTATTCCTCTGAATTTGCATTATTTTAAACCTGAATTTGCCTTTAGGATCATCCTTAATATTCCTAAGATAATCTTTTCTCATTCTTATTGGGAAAAATCCCTTTTCATTAACTTTAATCACCATCTCTTTCTCCTTTTAGCAAACCAACCACTGATTTTTTTTTTGGACTTCAGGATTATTAGTGTTTTTCCTTAAAAAAAAAAAAAAAAAAAAAAAAAAAAGTGTGCTATACCCATTATTCCTTTTAATAGGTAGGTAAGGCATAATTGATTTGGGTTGTTCAGTGATGATGGTGCTTAGGGCAGTGGTAAAAGAAAGATCATAACTCCTGCAGATGGAACCGTCTAGAGGAAGTTTATACACAGATTTAGTAAGAAGTTCCTGAATTCCATATCCATGCCTGAAGGCTGAAGCTGATTAGAAAAAGTGGTACGATGAAAAGCAATGCATCCACAAATTTAGAAAATTATTTTACCTTATCTTTTCAAATTATAGGGAATGGGCTTTGTGTATTTCAGGTTCTTTGTATGAGAAAGTTATGGAAAAAAAAAGAAAAGAAAAAGATTCGTGGTATAGAAAAAGATAGACAAGATTAGAGCTCGTCATTCCACTGATGTATCTCCAGTGGAATTTTCTTTATATATATATAATTGACTTGTGAATGTATAAATTTTATCTTTTTATTGACATGGTTTTTTTTTTTCTCTAAAGATTCTTTCTGGAATTAAACATAATGGCAAAAGAAAGATAAGAAAACATACGAAAAAAGAAAAGGAAAATTGAATTGTTTATTGAAATTGGTGTTTAGGGAGAGAAATAAAATATAAAAATAAAAATAAATTTAAGCTCAATATTTTATTTTTACACACTTCTTTTAAGTCATTTTGTTTATTTATTTATATAAGTATTAAATAATTTAAAAACATATAAACTATTGAATATCCCAGAAATTATCACTTTACTGCATATTTAGTGGCTGAATAAAATTTAATTTTCTTTTATTTGTTCTTTCAAAAACAAAAAATTACAAACACATTTCTTTGACTTTATAAAATATTTTAGAAATAGAAATATAATAAATAAATAATTATCCCGAATTATCACTTTACTTACTGCATGTCAGTGGCTTTCACGTCTTCATAAGTGAGTATGATCTATAATGTTTTTTAAAGAAAGTGTCATGTCAACAGCAACTAGCAGCTAAAATAATTAATTTTAAATAATATAAAGGCAAAAATGACCCCAAAAAAAATAATAATGGGCTAAGTTGACATTTGGGCAATAATTAAGGAGCAAAAATGTCATACATATATATATAATAATCATGTGGGAGGAGCCTAACCAAGGATATAGACCCATATCTTCATTACCAATTTTCACGGGTATTTGGGTTGGGGGTTACAGGCCTAAGGCATCTTCCATTTCAGTTTAAAGACAAGAGGTATTGAGGGTGTGGCTCCCATCAAATCCTTTGTCATTAATATTCTCACAGTCAACTTCATTTTCATATTGCCATTTTCTCATTTTAAGAATTGGCCACCCTCCCTTTCCTTCACAAGTAGGCCTTAAATTTGTTGTCGTATTACTGCGCAAAATCGTATTGAAAAGACGAGAACTTCGTGGTTATTGTCGCGTCCCAGCGTTCGATAAGAGAAAGTTTTGTTCTTATCATAAATCACCAGGCGATTCTGGCTGTAGATATATTTTAAAGCTGTGAGAGCCCTTGAGTCGAAAATAGACAATATCTACATGATTTGATCGGGTTATTATAAAATGGTGTCAGTAGATTCACGGCGTCGATGTGGGATTCGACGTTTACTTCATATGGTGTATTTGAGCGTTAACGTCGGCGTAGGTCATGAGGTTAAATTCAGTTTATTCATATGGAGTGTTTGGACATTGTGTCTACATGGAGAAGTGTTTGTTACATCCCACATCGGACATGGAAGAAAGTTCTTTGAGCACTCTTAGCGCAATGAGCTTACGTTTTAAAAATTTATGAGAATTTGCTGGTAAAAACAGAGTGATGTTATTGATAGTTACAGTTATACTGGGAAAGTTTCTTTGAGTACTCTAGAGAAAAGGAAAGTTTTTCTCCAAACAGCCCACCCAGCAGCAAAAGGAGATATTGTCTACCCCTGGCATGGTGGCAAAGACCAAATTATCAGACTGAAATTTTAACTTAGGGATTGGTAGTGGGTATATATGCCTGTGCCTTTTGAACATTTTTTTTATGCCTACCTTTTGGTTTGACAAATTGGAGACCAACCTGAATGGAGTTAGTTCTATGTTTGGCTCTCATCCTGAGAATGATTTTGGCGACAATAGTAATACCATCATCCACTGCTTGGCCTTTATATGGATCCCATCTGAATTTCCGGATCCATTTTGCTTTTATGCTAAAAATTTCACAAAACAACAGTCTATGCCAAATTTCCACGATCATAAGGGAGGCAGGCTCTCATGGACAGAGAATGTATAATCTAAAGTAGCCATTTGGGTGGGGTTTGTAAAGGGCCCTCTTCTTTGTGCTACTCACTGGCCTCATGTGGACCTATCACAGTCATTGTATTGTACTATAGGGGGGTTGGTGTTCAAGTTTTGAAGGTTATCATGTCTATATTCATAGATGAGAGAGAATCTTTTCACTATATTGTAGAAAATATAACGGAGGAGGATAAAACTAGATATTAGGTTCCCAAGACATTCCATGTTTTCTTATTCCTTATATATTATTTCATATCTTGAACTGGTAACTCCCTCCCTCACGGAGTGAGGCAGCATCTCTTGCCCTACCTCATATCTCTACATGGCTCATGCCTGTTTAACAATTACAAACTCATCTTTATCTCATAACTTTTTCATCTAATAACTCGGAATATTTATAGTGATATTCCTAACAACTTTTCTTATTATAATATTACAATAATATAACGACCCATAACATTTCTATATAATATTCTTTACAATATGGAATTCATATCAATCAGGAATTTTAGAAACATTTTAACATGCTCACGAGGACCTATCACATTCGTTGTAATATAGGGGTTGGTAGTGAAAAGCTTTTGAGCTGCTGCCTCTTGGTGACATCTTTTAGGAGTTGGAAAGGGCACCCAAGGGTCTGTCCTAGCCAAGGTTTGGCCACATACAGAAACCGCAGGCATTAATGATTCTACAGAGGGGATAGAGATGAAGCTTATGGCCAACAAAATCACAAATACTTTCCGTGTATGGAGCAACCTATATGGTCTTCAAATCAAACTTGTGGACGCAAGCTTAGCTGCCATTAATGAGCTTCTCCTTTCCTCTTATTTTATAGTTTTGGGGCAATTCTTGGTGCCCTGTGAGCTAGGTCAGGTGTAGATGACAATTAAGTGAAAAACAGGTTACCTTTCTTCCCTTCTTTATGACTCTTTTGGGAATGAAGATCAGCCTCTTCATCAGGGGGGAAAGTTTCACTTTGACATAATTTTGAGCCCAGAGATAGTCAAAGAACCTCAACTTGAAGGTAGAATGGTCAGAAACCATGTGCCAATTGGCCAACAAAACCATTTACTTTGTGGTTTTCTACATTTTCATGTTAATGCAAAAATGACGGCGAATTTCTTCCTACATACCTTGCTGTCAAGAATCTGCATGAGGGATTCACTTTGTTTGTTTCTGCGTCAATAGTTCGGCCTCGAGCAGTCAGTCCCACCACACATTTCCTCTGCTACTTGGCACCACTCCTGACTGATGTCATTAAGGCAATGAGATTTGGAGGTTCGCAATGTCAGCAAGGAAAATCAACCAAGGTGCATGGAACTTGGGACCATATACCTCATTTCTTGTTCGCTTTCGCTTTCCAGTCACCAATAAATTCTGTAACCGAATTGATCGAACAGATTGCTTCTGGTGTTAGGACAAATCAGCATTAGATGCAAGCAACTAATCTCCATGGCACATGCTTATTATTGCTGAAGGATAAGCTGCTAATTAACTCTGCATACAACAATTTGTTAGCACAAGTAACCATCAGAATATCAATTGATTAGTCAGTCATGAGTACAGAAAAGGTTCCAGGAAGCTAAACCATTCCCAAAACAAGGCTGCAGTTCCTGGATTAGAACTGTTTCCATCCCTTCTCAACAGCAATAGGCAGATACTAAATTTTGATAAATTATCAAAATTGAACACTGCAGTTTTTTGTGTGATTAAGCTACATAAAATGAAAAACGTTTATATCACTTAGCTCTTCAAATTCATTTTTTGTCAAAATGAAATAATTATCACCTGGAATGCATTTTTGTTCACAATGAAATAGCATCTTACAGTATTCTTTTCATAAATGCATCATATCCATGCATTGATTTCACCATAAAAGGAAAGATGACACCCAAAAGGAAAGAATAGAAAGAAACTGCGACTGAACGTAACAAGGACAGTTTCATCCACAACATCGGAAGGAAATGTGAATGAATCAGATTTTGCCACCTTGTTAGACATTTTCATCATTGATCATCGTAGAAGCAAGACAAAAGAATTGGAGGAATGAATTCCTTGTATTTTTCATTGATCCATTGTGAATATATATATATACAAAAGCCAATCTAACCTTTCTAATAGATTATAACTCTATAAGACAAGTTTCCTAATATATTATAACTCTACATGTAAAATAGATATATGTTATAACACTCCCCCCTTAAGTTGGAGCTTAGATATTAATCATGTCCAACTTGTTACATAGATAACTAACCCGGTCCCCCTTTAGAGCCTTTGTGAAGATATCACCCAATTGTTCTATAGTCTTCACATATCCTGTAGAAATCAAGCCGAGTTGTATTTTCTCACGAATGAAATGACAATCTATCTTAATATGTAGTCGTTTCGCTGAATAGGATTAAGCAATATGAAGGGCAACCTGGTTGTCACACTAGAGTTTTGTTGAGACTTGTGTCTTAATGCCGACTTCCATCAAGAGTTGATGAAGCCACATAATCTCACATACGGACTGTGTCATCGCTCTATATTCAGACTCTGAACTAGATCGAGAGACAACACTCTGTTTCTTATTCTTCCATGAGATTAGATTCCCTCCAACAAAGACACAATAACTTATAGTGGATCTCCTGTCCTCCTTAGATCTTGCCTAATTAGCATCTGTGAAACACTCAAGTCTATTATGCCCATGATTATTGTATAAAATATCATGTTTTGGAAACCTAACTTTTAAGTAACGTAGAATCACATTCTACGGTACATGATGATCAGTGATGGAAGACATATTGTCTTACAATACTTACTGAGTGGGCAATATCAGGATGAGTGATTGTAAGGTAATTTAAACGTAGTCTTACATATCTGCCGAGGATCGCCAATCTTCGCCTTCTCTAGTAAGGTGTACACCTGGAACCATAGGGGAATTGCATGATTTCACCCCCAACTTTCCAGTCTCAGACAATATATCGAGCACATATTTCCTTTAAGATAAGAAGATTCCATGTTTGCTTTGCATAACTTCAATGCCCAAAAAGTATCTTAGCATCCCTAAGTCATTTGTATGGAATTGGCATTGAAGAAAGGACTTAAGAGATGAGATACCTTTAGAGTTACTCCTAGTTATAACAATATCATCCACATACACTGATAAGATGATACCGGCCCGGAGTTCACGTAGAAAATAGTGGTTAGATTTACTGCATCTGAATTCCTCGACGGCTTGGCTAAATTTACCAAACCACGCATGGGGACTTTGTTTCAAACCATACAAAGACTTTTGAAGACGATAAACCCTCACTATCTTCCCACACGAGCAGCAAACCACTGAAGGTTGCTCCATATCTGCTCTCTCCCTCCCAAGGTCGCCATGAAAAAAGACATTCTTAATATCAAGCTGGTAGAGATCCCAATTATAAGTGGGAGCCAAGGAAATAAAAAGCCGAACATATGCTATCTTAGCAATAGGGGAAAAAGTGTTGGAATAGTCTACGCCATTGGTCTGGGCATATCCCTTTAGCAACAAGGTAGGCTTTCAATCGAGCAATGGATCCATCGGGATTAACCTTCACTGTGAACACCCAACGGTAACCAATGGCTTTCTTCCCAGCAATTAAGCAGACAAGTCTAGGAAGTACCATTGTCAGTCAAAGCATTCACTCTCCCTTTATCATGCTTATTCTGCCGTAGGGGTGACGAGGGCTTGAAACTGCTGTTAAACGAAATAGAGTCCGAGGATGAAATAAAGAAGCAAAGAGCGTGATGACAAGTGGTCATAAAGAGCAAAGGAAAAGTGGATAGGCACAGCGCGTTTGCAACTACGGAAGTAATAAGATCGTCGTGAGAGGCTAAATCGATGTCAAGCGGTGGTGGAGGGGCTCGAGGCGAGAGTGTTGGTGCGAGTGGAATCCCAGGTGAGTAGAAGGGTTTGCAGGCGGGGGCAGTAGGTACGAGAGAGACACTGGGTGAGGCAAGAGTATAAACAAGCAAGTCTTCTTCCTCCCCCTGACTCGCAGGGACAGAAGTAGGTACGAGAGAGACACTGGGTGAGGCAAGAGTATAAACAAGCAAGTCTTCTTCCTCCCCCTGACTCGTAACAGTAGACAAAAGGGAAAATGGGGTAGTCTCAAAGAATGCAACATCAGTAGACACAAAGTAACATCGAAGAGTGGGATAATAACACCTATACCCTTTTTTAACAGGAGAATATCCCACAAAGATACACTTTAAGGACTTCGGATCAAGTTTAGAGACTTGAGGACGGACATCCCGAACAAAGCATGTGCATCCAATACCTTAGGATCAAAAGCGAACAACAGATCATTTGGAAACAATTGGTGGTAAGGAGTAGCCCAATTAAGAGCCCAGATGGGGAGCATCCTGGTAATAAAAACAAGCTGCACGAAATTTGTGTCGGCTCAAAATGTTTAGGGACATTCATTTTGGAACAAAGGGCGGACGATCTGAAAGACCTTATTCTTTCTCTACAGCTTCTGATGAGAGGGTGTATCAACACCTGAGTTTGATGGAGAATCCCATGTTGTAACATGAAGGAGTGAAAAGGTTGAGTCAAATATTCCTTGACATTATCACTTCTCAATGTTTGCACAAAGACATGAAATTGTGTTTGAATTTCGGCCACAAAAAATAGCTAAAATGAGAAAAAAAGCTCGGAAACGACTTTTATTAAGGCAAAGTGAGTGACACGAGAGAAATCATTCACAAGGTAACAAAATATTTAATCGATTGAACTAACAAATAATATTCTTTCATAATAGACTAACTTCAAAAAATGGCGCTGGTGTTTGGCTGACTCTAGGAATCAAATACACTCGATGAAACTTAGCATATCGACATGACTCACAGTTCAATGAGAATGCACTAGAAAACTGAGGATATAGCTTCTTCAACAAATGGAGAGAAGGATGACTGGTAAATGATATGGTCGAATGAGGTAACAGCCAGAGCAGCCAAGCCAGGCTTTTGCTTTCTGTTTTGAGGATGTAGAGATCCCCAGACTCGCGTTCCCGACTAAGAATCCGCTTTGTCAAAAGATCTTGAATCAAACAATGATCAGGAAAGAATGAGATACTACAATTAAGTGTACGAGTGAGTTCACTCATAGAAATTAAATTAAAAGAGAATTGTGATAAACTTATACTTGGTGAAGTGATTAGAGAGTTAGATGGTGTCACGACCGAGGACACGAATGTTGACCCATCTGCAAGGGTAACAATAAAGGTAAAAATGGTGTTACTGAAATGTAGTAAATAAACTGGAATTACCCATTATGTAGCCAGTAGCTCCAGAGTCAATGACCCATGTGGAGGAAGAGGAAATAAAACATATGTTGGTTTTATCTGACTCGACGAGTGTATTGATAGAAGTAAACGGGGCGAAGTGATTTATTGATGAGCGGTATTTGAAATCTTCGATTTTTATTACGAGTTGCCTACAATTCCTAGCATTACATACTTAGATTAAGAACTGATATTGTATGGCTCCTCACGAGGGGTTTTATTGTTAGTCATAAGTAGATCTAACTCCGAACGAAGCCTCACGAAAATCCGAGAAAAATACCGGGAAAATAGGATCTTACGAAAAGAACATCTTTTCCATGAAAAACACAGCCTTGGAATAGAGCATTGGCTCAATTTCACGAACACCTACGGACCTCGAAGAAATCAAGGAAAACAAGCAAAAACCCCCATAAAAGAAGGCTGTCAGATAGAAAAGTGTTTGAAAAACACTGTTACAGGGCTCGGACAAGGGAAGCAGGTGGCTAGGGAGGACTGTCGGCGGTCGGCGATGCTGGAGGAGGAGGCTCGTCGCTGGAGAGTATGTCACGCGCCCTCACAAGCGGAGCGTGTTAAACATGGCAAAATCACAATGCCGATGCGTGTGGCTCATGCGCTAAGTTTCCGACCACCGGACTTAGTGGCGGTGGTCGGCGACGACCGACGCTCCTCCTCAGGTGGGCGGTATCACCCCACGCGCCCTTGAAGTTGGTGTTTCAAAAGAAGCACCCTCTGACTCTCTCCTGCTTCTCTATTAACTCGAAAATTCTTCCAAAAAAAAATTTGCCTTTTAAGGCAAATTAAAGCTTTCTTGTGATCTGTAAGCAAGGCAAAAAATTGGACGAATCAATTCCTTGTGTTTTTCATTGATCCATTGTGAATATATTTATACAAAGTCAATCACTTGTTATAATAGATTCTATTTCTATAAGGCCAGTTTCACAATAGATTCTGACTCTACATGTAAAGTAGATATATGCTATAACAATCCTAAATGAGAAAACCATTGACAATGACATTAACAGAGGAGCCATCACAGGCAATGAAACACACTATGGAGAGGGCTGAAGGACAGGCAAGGATTGAGACTCAAAAGCAATGGGCAGCTGATTTGTTCCCCTGCAGATGAATACAAATAAGTGATGAACCAATAGTAGAATAGAGGATTTATACCGGAAGGAAAACTTAAAACAGTGGCAGAACCATTTATGATATGTTTAGAAGACAAACAACCTAAAAGAACCAGTAAGAAGTAGAAATGCCGAAAAGTATTTCCATTCAGCTGCATTCGGCACTGAGATGAAATTATACAATGAAAATAAAATAAAATGAAAATCTAGATATAGTTACAGGTGCCCATGCTGTCTTTCCCAGTTGGAGGTTTGATTATCTCAAAATTGCTCCTACTTATATGCTTGGAAAAAGCTTACAGGATTAACCAAACTAATGGTATCACAATGGCACACAGAAATTCGAAAAACCTCATTTGCCAAGAAGCCAGATGGAGCAGTCTCCATTTCTTTTGCATTTTTCTAATGAAGTTGTGCCCAATAGAAGACCACAAGTTGAATTGCTTTTTCACCGCCACAGTTCTTCTTATGCTAAGTGCCCAAAATCCCATTTTCTAGATGCATTAATCCAGAAATTTAGTATTCCATGCTTCGAAATGCAGTTTCAACAGGACAAGTTCCTCTTCCTTCATTCTAAATTAAAATTTTCAATTCAATTTCTATGTCACATCACCCATCTCACAAAATACCTTATAAGTTTTCCCATTCTTGAAAGCCACCGAAAAGTTCTGCTTTCACTTTGTAATTTGTACAAAAGGTGATGTATAATTTCATTTGTCATCCTTCTTATTTTCCACTCTTTAAATTATCCACCATGGGGTAACTATCCTTACTGCAATACTCATTGCAATATTCTTACTCTTTGTCAGTTCAGATTTCAACTGTCCATTTAAACTATCCAAAGCTCTATAAATTTCCTTCCTTTGCACATGCCTTGTATCCTTAGCTAGAAATTCATGGACCTTGTTCCCCACTTGGATTGAGCTACAACCAGGTACTTTTTCCATTCTTTGCTGTCTCATTGCTACCCGAAAGCTCAAGGCATCTTCCCACCGCCCAAATGATGCACTCAAATTTGAAACCAAAGTTAAATAGCCAGGATTTGAAGGCTCCTGGTCCATAATTTTCTCAGTCACGGATATTAACAAATCTTCATTTCCATGAATCTTACAACAGAATAATAAAGTGGCCCAGATGACCGCATTTGGCTTCAAATGCATTCTTTCTGTGAATCTGATTGCTTCTTCTAACTTCCCTGCTCGACCAAGAAGATCAACCATGCAACCATAATGCTCAATTTGAGGTTTAATATCAAATTCTTGCACCATTTGATCAAATGCCCTTTTACCTTCTTCCACCAGACCTCCATGAGTGCAAGCTGACAGAACAGCAATGAAGACAACATCATCTGGTTTTGTTCCTTCTAAACACATCTGATCAAAGATTTATAGCCTCTCTACATTTCCCATTAAGTGCAAGTCCGAAACCATTGTTGTCCATGTGATTACACATCTTTTAGACATATGATGAAAAACTTCTTGTGCATTTTCTACATCTCCACATTTTGCAAACATGTCTATCAAAGCATTGCCTAATGGAATTGACAAGTGAAACTTATTTTTCTTAATATATGAATCAATCCACTTCCCATGTTCAAGAGATCCCAAATGAGCACAGGCAGACAGTACACTGATCAATGTTGCCTGGTCAGGACTGCACTTACCATTGATTAACATATTATGAAATACACACAAACTTGATCAAACATGCGGTTTTGATATCCTGAAATCATAGCATTCCACGAGACCACATTTTTAACAGGCATATGATTGAAAATGTATTCTGCAGATTTAAGATCTCCAGTTGTTGCATATCCTGAAATCATGGCCGTCCAGGAAACCACAGTTTTCTCAGGCATCTGATAAAAAATAGACTGTGCTGCCTTAACATCACCCATCCTTACATATCCAGAAATCATCGAATTCCAGGAAACCTCATTTCTCTCTGGCATCTGTTCAAAGACAGAATGAGCTAACTCCATGTTCCCAGCCTTAGACAGCCCACAAACAACAGAATTCCATGTCACAATGTTCCCGCTCAACATGTATCCAACAACCCTATTGCAGATTCCATCTCCCCACGATTCATGCAAGCACCAATCATAGAATTCCATGAAACGACATCTCGTTCAGGCATTTCCTCAAATACCCCATAAGCAGAATGTAATTTTTCACTGCAGTTTGCATAGAAACTCAAAAGGGAGTTCTGAACAAACACACTAGACCCAAAACCCAACTTCAAAGTTTCACCATGCATCACTCTACCGTCTTCCAAGGCTTCCGAGGATTCAAAACATTTAAGAAGGAAGGTGAAGGTAAAACTATTGGCCTCGACCATGGACACCTTCATTCGATTATATACACGCAATGCCTCTTTATGACTCTGTCCTACCAAGCATTTAATCATATTATTATAAGCAACAACATTTGGGCAGCAAGAATTTTGAAATATGCTCACCGCATAATCGAGTAAATTGAAAGCGGAGGAGACAGTGATGAGTTTGGGTAGTATAAAATTGCTATGATGGAGACCATGGATGAAAATCTGAAGATGGGTTTGCTTCAGTTCTCGGATATTCTTGCAGTTCTGTAGGATATGGAGCATTTTCTGCTCCATTACCCGTGAGAAACCTTCAAAAAATACAGTTAATTTATTTCTTGTCAAAAACCGAAAGGAGGAGCCGAGGGGCATTCTCCAAAGTAGGGATAATAAGGGCTGTTTATTTCCTATTTTTTAAAACGGTTATTGAAAATAATTTTTGAAAACACATATAACATCATTTTGGTATTTTCTAACTTCTTGTTCTTTAAATTTAAGGTCAAAATGTTGTTAATGTTTTTCATAACAGAAAAAACTGAACGCCATTCCGAGTTCTCTATATTTTTCTTATTGTCATTATTTTTTAGAATAAAAAACAAAATTTAAAAATGGTAAACAACACAGGCCATAAATGCATATTTTGGATATACATTTATTTTATAATTTTTTTAATAGCTAAATACTTTAGTTACAATAAAGTAAATTGTCCTTATTAGGAGTCAAACTCAAGACTCCTCTCCTCTTTATGACATCTATTTTTTGAAATTATATCATATGAGATAAGCATAATGAGCTTATTTTATAAAATATTAAAAATTAGTTTCTTTTTGCTCACATGTCTATTTTAATTGATAGAGTGTTCAAAGTTTAAAAAGGACGGACATTCGAGAAGAGGGTCTCGAGTTGATCATAATGGAAGCAATTCTTGCATTATAATAAGGTGTTTGAACACAAAAAGAAATTTATTTTCTTTTTCACATAGTTTAAAAGGTGTAACACACACTAGAACGTAAAAGTCTTTTCTGGCTTAGGCATAAGGTGCTAAATGAAAAGTGCATGAGTGAAATGAAATGTGACCTGGATGCATATTAATTTTATAAATATGATTTTCATTTAATTAAATTAATAAAAAAAATTAGTATTCCTAAAAGTTTAAAGAAAATTTTGGTAAAAAAGAATAATCAAATCATAAAAACTTTATGTATAATTAGAAATTTTAAGAATAAAAATATTTAATCATTATGAAGAGCAAGGCGCAACTTAACCTTTTCTTTTTAACATATTCATTTTGTATTATATCTTCATAATATTTTGTTCTTATAAAAAGTTAGTTTGGGACCTCCCGACACCGGTACATCTATCTCTTTTTACCACTTAACCAAGGTCTAAGGCATGGTTTAAAAAATATCGTGATATCTAGATGATATATCGTCAATATATAGTGTATCGGTGTCGGTGTCCCGATATCTGTATCGATAATCGGTTGATAGAAAAATTAGGAAAATTTGAAAATATCGTTGATGTATTGGTTTGGAGGCGATATATCACCGACAATTTTTGATTTTTTGCTGATATTTATTAAAAAATTTCAAAAAAAAAAAATTTAGATGGGTGTCTCGTGATGGAGCAAAGAAATTGGAGCAAATGAAGAGATATAAGAGAAAATGAAAAGTCTTTTCTTAATAATTAATATCACTTATTATATGTTTTTTAGCAATAATTCTGTCGTTAATTATTTATAAAAAAATAAAAGATCCAAAAGAGCAGGTTGAATTATTATAATAACTGGCAATAATTAATATTATTAATTATTTATAGAAAAGATAGTAGATTAAGAGGCAGTTGGAATTATTATGTTCCTTAATAGTACTATCATTAATTGTTGTAAAAAACTTATTAAAGACCAAGACGGTATTAATTAATATTATTAAGTTTTAGTAATTAATATTAAAATTTAGATTAAAAAAATTTAAATTAAAAAAAAAACGATTGTGCAAATCTTTAAATACAAACAATTAAATTTTTTTTTTTTATTAAATGAAATCTTTTGAAATTATTTATAGTATTTTTTTTAGAATATTCTAAAATATAAAAATTTAGTCATAATATATAAACATTTAACCAATTATTTTTTATAAATCATAAAAAATGAATTTTAATGTTTTTTTCTCAAATCTAATTGATATTATCATTTAAACTCTTTGCCCCATTCCCCAATTTTGATATATAAATTGAATATATCTTTAAATTTTGAATAATTTATAAATATCGATATATACCAGATATATCAGTAAAAATCGAATATCGATATATCAGTAGCCGTGGTAATAAATAAACGATGCAAGGTGCAACTTAACCCATTTTAAAACTATATATTTTCTTGAAATGAAAAATTGGGGATATTACAAAAGAGAGACGAAGGGAGAGATGAAAAATGGGGAAGAAATCTTGCCTCCATTGCCTTAAATTTCAGGTACAGAAAAGAAAATATATATACATGCCTTTAAGAGGGCACATTACAGCTCATCAATATTCCAATATTACAAACTTATACTAAAAGGTTCTTTCACTAACTAATAATAAAATAACAAAACAGAGTAATTATGCTAATACTCCCCCTTAAGATGAAGAGTACAAGTTAGATGTTCCCATCTTGCTTAAAAGAAGACTAAACTGTGAAGGATACAAGGCCTTTGTCAATATGTCAGCAATTTGATTTTGTGTGGAGACATGAAGAGTCTTTAAAGTACCAGCTTGGATCCTTTCTCTTACAATATGACAATCAGTCCCTATGTGTTTCGTACGTTCATGATAAACTGGGTTTGCTGCAGTGTGCAAGGCAACTTGGTTGTCACAAAAAAGAAGAGTTGGACCATGATGGACCACTCCTAAATCTTTAAGCAAGGAAAGCAGCCAAGTGATCTCACATGTTGTATTGGCCATAGAACGGTATTTAGCCTCTTTAAGCAAGGAAATCACATTTTGCTTCTTTGATTCCATGACACCAGAGATGAGCCAAGAAAAATACAAAAACCAGTGATGGACCTTTGAATGTCAAGGCAAGCTGCCCAATTCGAGTTTGCAAATGCTTTGATATGGAATTGTTGACTTGACTTGGATTCTTTTTTATGTGTTGAAGGACTCAGTAGGCTGCTTAGAGATGTGGATTGCGTGGGGCTACCATAAATTGACTTAATCTGTTCACAACAAAGCTAAGATCAGGTTGGGTTATAGTCAAATATATCAATTTGACAGCCATTCTCCTATAAATACTAGGATCATCAAGGAGATCTCCATCATCTTAAGAGAGTTTCAAGTTTGGTTCCATTGGTACTGTGGCTGGTTTACAACCCAAATATCATGTCTTAGATAGAAGCTCAAGTGCATATTTTTGTTGACATGCCAGCAACTGATCTAGCAACTCCTAAACCCAAAAAATATTTGAGAGGGCCCAAGTCCTTCATTTTGAACTGTTTGCTAAGAGTAGTCTTAAGTGTCTCTATAGCATTATAATTATTGCTTGCAATGATGATGTTGTCCACATATACCAAGAGAGCTAAGAAGGTGTTGTCACTGTGTTTGGTCAATAAAGAGTGGTCATTACCAGATTGCTTGAATCCTTCTTCCAGTAAAACACTTGAGCATTTTGAAACCATTGCCTAGATGCTTGTTTTAGGCTATAAATGGACTTGTGTAACTTACAAACAGAATTGGGTGGCAGAATCTCCCCCTTTCGACAAGTGTATCCTGGTGGAAGAGTCATATATACTTCCTCATGAAGGTCTCCATGAAGAAAAGTGTTAGGTGTGCTTTAGGTTAGCATTATTTAGTGCAAAATATAGCATAAATCATGATTTCAATGCTAACTAAGCACTCCTTTTAGTTACTTTCATGTCTAACCCCCTATAGTTGTGTATTTTGCAAAAACAAAGAAATCAAGACAAGAAGCAAGAAATTTGAGCGAGAAATGAAGAACATAGGCTGAAAAGAGACCCATAGTCGCGACTTGGAACAATCACGACCTTGACATGGCAAAACTCAAAGTCGAGACACTTAAAGATTAAGGTCGTGACGTGCGGCACAAAAAGACCACCACAGAAGTGCTCTCAGCAGTGGCGACTCTATGGCCCATTTTGAAAAAATCTCTCGGTGAGGTCGCGACTTGAGCTCCCTTCCTGCAGATTGTGGAGCCTATGTTTCAGTGAGGTTGCGATCGTAAGTCACCACAGTAGCGACCGTGCGACTCTCCAGCCTAGTTTTCTTTCTATTTTGGGCTCATTTTTCGAGGCCTATTTAAGGGCCTTTTTCACACATTTTTAAGGTTTGAATTTTTGGAGAGGATGCTCTCTCCTAGGGTTCCTCCTTCTCTTGAGTTTTGTTCCATTCCTATGGTTAGAATTTGTAGTTTTGCTAAGATTTAGGTTTTGTTTTGTGAAAGTTTTGGATTGTAATTGAATATTGTTGGAGATTACTACTCTATAGGGTGGAAATTTTCAATTTGGAGCTCGAGATTGAAGACATTTGCAAGTTTAACACTGTTTTGTATTTCTATCTCTTCTCCTTCTTTAATCTCGACAACTTTGTGTTTGTTGACAACATGATTTTGTGGGTTTTAATGGCTGAAAAGTTAGGCTAATCATTCTATAGGGTTGGTTATCAAATTTGATGATTGGGTTTGTCTAATCTTTAGTTGGTTGGTTGTTTTATACTTGATTTGTTGTGTTTGGTGTTAGATCCTTGGAAGATTAAGTTCCTGGTTAATTAATATGTTCTGAGAATTGGATCTTCAATACTTTTTACAAGGGTGTTCTTGGTGATGCGGGAAATAGCCCTTAAATCTAGCTCTAATTCTCTTAAGGCGTAGATTAACTAATCGGGAGTCTAATTAACCTAGTTAAAGAGACCCAAGGACTAGAAAGTCTACCATGCTCAAAATTGGATTTCACTAGGAAGGGACATCAAACCCATTAAGTAGAGATTACATGTACGTAACAGTGACTAATTCGAGCTTAGTTCGAGTAGCTCTATTGACCGGAGGAAAAAATTCGTTGAAAAGTATTACCCTAATGACCTAGAAGGACGTAACTGTGAATAGGTGGTTAGTGTGAGAAAACACAAGGGGGAACACGAAGATGGGATCCTTGTACCAAGTCCTCGGGCCATCCCAAGTCGTAATTCATTCAACCCAGGCCTTACCTAGATGAATCCTTAGGCATCAATGACGATAACCAACCCTAGTTCCTCTATAAGTAGTTTTTCCCCAGTTTTATTCAATTACTCCAATTTTCACAAAGCAACTGTTGTTTTGTTAATTTTGTTTTTATTAGTTTTTAGAATTTCACCTCAACTGATGCAGGAGCATCTATAAACACACCAAACATTGGGAATTCGACTAATTATTGAAGAATTGGATTGGGGAGGTCGAGACGCGTTGAATACATGTGAAAACTCCTTTTTGGACATCATTTGGGCCTTGGAGAGCCAACGTGGTCGAGACTTGGACAAACCCTGTTATTAGACTGCCATATTTATTTTAGAAAGTTTGCTTTATTTATTTTAAGTTTTGCTTTATTTATTTTAGAAAGTTTGCTTTATTTATTTTAGGAAGATTTGCTTTATTTATTTTAGAAAGTTTTCTTTTAGGAGTTGCACTTTTTGTAATTTAAGTTTCTTTTCTAGTTAAGTAGAAGTTGTTTTTGTAATTGAAAGTTTTCTAGTTAAAGTAGAAGTTGCTTTTTTGATTTAGAAAGTATGGGGCTATATATACCTAATGTAGTCATTTTTGATAACGAGGGGTGTCTGGGACCATTACGTGCCTCGACTAATCCCTCGGGTACATAACTCTACCCTACTAACCATGGACACGGGTAAGACCTTAGGGATTCCTTGGGTAGGTGGCGGGAGACTGAACCCGGGACCTCGCCTTGGAAGCGAGACCCACCATAGGCTACCTCCTTGGGTTCCTAATGTAGTCTTTTGAAAAGCAGTTCAAGTTTAATAATATTTTAAGATTTCTCTTTTAAGGATTCTGCAACGTGCTCTTATCTCTTGGGTGGATTCAGCGGGACGAGTTTGTGAGCTTTACCAAATGCACAGGTGGATTCCTTGGTGGCGAAGTCTTTGTCAAACTTATCAATCCAACCCGTCCATAGTTGATTGTGGCGCCTTCCTCCATCATCTATTTTGTGTGGATCTTTTGACCAGTAGTAACTACTCTTGTCTGGCTCTACTCTCCTGCTTATCTCATATTTTCTCTAAACTTCCATAGCAAATTTTCAACCTCAACCAAAAAACTTTCCAAATCTTGTTCCATACTACGCAAAACCTTCCTAAAATACCTTTCCCTTATATACCATAAATTCACCTTTCTTAACTTAGAAAATCTCTAAAATTCGTCCATAACCTATTTTGGCCCAAGAAAACTACCCCAAACCCATATTTTGACTTACCTAAACTTCTGGATCATCCATCACGGTCCCAACCTTGCATCATCAACTAACTTTGATGCTTAGATAGTGAACCAAACGAGTAGCAGGGGTACTCAGTCCACCATAAAACCTATAGTCCTCGTGGGAACGGTCTCGATTCATAATTGAAAACCTTGTATTACTGTGTGACCCGTGCACTTATGATTAGCAACAAGTTTTTGGCACCGTTGTCGAGGACTTAACAAAAGTCTTTGGTAACTACGCCAACGACTTAACAAGTTTTTGGCACTGCTGCCAAGGATTCTACGATTTTTGGTTTTTGGATTGATATTCTAGCAAAAGTGAAGTTTGCTAATTTGAGAACTACCGATTTTTTTTTTTTTTTGAGGAGATTTCTTTTCTTTTCATATTTTCTTTTGTATTTTATTTGTATTTAGTATACTTCATTTTTTTCTCCTATTTGTATTTTTTGTATAGGTGCTTAGCATAAATGAATAATGAATCGATGGATGAGCACCTATCCTCACTTGAGAAAAAGATTGATGCTCTCTCAAACCTCATTGACCAACAAACTCAAAGAGCACCAAATTATTTCAACTACAATGGAGGTCATTACTTTCAATCCCAACACATTATGCCAAGCTACTATCATTTGGGTAGGAGGACATATGAGAATTTCCCCTATAGAAGCCAAAATTTTCAAAGTCAATGAGGCTCAAGTTACAATTATCAAGAACAAATCCAGCAACCTTCTTGTAGCGACCCCTAAGCCTGATCCGACCCGAAAGGCGAGTCCGAACCGAAACCCAGGGACGCCCGGTTTATTTCTTTTAGTTATCGTTTTATTTAATTTTTATTTTCAAAAATGTCTTCGCGGCCGAATCCGGCAGGCCAGATAGGCGGATCGAGCAGGAGCCGGTTTACTCCGGCGTTTTCATTTATCTTATCAAAACATTTTATTAATTCGTTTAGTTGCGGAAACGGTTTCAGTTTTAGGGCAAGCCCATAATCATTTACAAATATAAAGCAATTCGGTAAGCCCATACACATTAACAAAATACATTTACAAAGAAAAGCATTCTATGTCCTTTTCAAGATGATACACAAAAATCAAGTTTCAGGGTTTAACCCTTTTGTTTACAAAACACCACTTGTTCAAAAGATGATATGCAAAATTTGGATACACTTATCGCGTACTTCTCTATGACTCTGCTTGTTGCTGCGATCTTGAGCTTCTTCTCTTTGCTTACTCGATACACGCGTAGTTAAAACTACACGCTAAGCATTTTCATGCTTAGTGGTTATCAAATTCTAATCCATATTCAATTTAACTTTCGACGAAGCATTTATGTTAACTATGCCTAATATATCGACATATACTCATGCTTTCAATGTACAAATCATTTATCATTTCATATCATATCATGTATTTCCAATACCTGGTATTTCATGAGATTCAAACATATTCATAAAAATATCTCATTTCACTCGTCAATGTTGGCTATTTCACCTTGACTATTCGATTCACAATTTCTGGCTGATTCCGTTTGATGAATCCCGCCCTTATTATCATTCGGTAATGTGCTTATACATTTACAATTCTATCTCCCATCATGGATCTTAGTTTGGTGCATCTGACACGATGGTATCACTTATTCGGTCTCCCGTCATGCGGGATGCCGTTTAGTGCATCGAGCCGATGGTATCAATTAAATGCCATACGCCATCATGGCCGGATGCGATTGGTGCATCCGCAAGTGGGACATTTCTTCAATGCCATACGCCATCATAACGGATGGAATTAGTGCATCCCGCGAAGTGGGACATTGGATAATTTCGGGGTGCGCTGTGGCGGATCTTGCCGTTGGTACATCGTCGGCGATTCATTTGGTATATTATTCACTTCTGTTCCGGCCAGTTCCGTTTGGGTGAATCCGTCTTCATTCACTTTTCATTCGATTGCTCGATTATCACATTCAATCTCATATTCACTTTGTATTATCTTTGAGACATACTCAATCACCAATATATCACGTACTTTCATTCATGAACTCGATTCATGTTCTCATTCTATAGTTAATTGGTAAACTACCAAAATACTTGAATTAGGATAGTCGAAGAACAAACCAATTATCGGTCTGTTTCTTTCGATGTCAATCCTAGGCCGGGTTATGCGTCTTCACCCGTACTGATCCAAATCTGATTTATTCACTCTTAGTGATTATGCAAATAATCGTACTAAGCGAATATATCGTTGAGGCAAAGCAAAGCTTTGCGGAGGCGATGTGAATGCGGTACGTTTTGACTTAGACTCATTCTTATTCCCTATGAGTCTACTTTACTTAGGAATTGAATCATTCCAATCGGATTATCTGACTAAGTATGGCATTTTCATGCCAACTAGTCGGTTTCTGGGATTAAGCGGGAATAGTTTGTATTTACTAATTTTTCCGGGGTCTTAACTCCATATTTGACTCTAGGTCTTTGTACTCATTTAAACTAAAAGGTGCTAGGGGTTCTATTCCAGCGGAATCACCCAGTCGAACAGAAACTCAAGTCCACGTCAGAAACAACTGGGACCCTCTATCATCCAAAGCTGATGCAGGAATTTTTCTTGCACATGGCTCCACTTTGAGTGAATTTTTAATCCACTTAGGATCAGAATTTGAAGATGCCTTCTCTTTAAGTTTGGTTCTCCTTGAAGTCTATTTTACGTAGCCACTTGAATCACTCAAATCGGATAAGAAATGAGGAAGTTATGGCCAAAATACAGCGGTCGAAACGGGAAAACTAGAACAAGTTGTGCCGGTGGGAGCTTGCTTCTACCCGGTGGGAACTGGCCAAAATCGACCATAATCAAAGTTGTACAGTAGAACCAATTGTACCGGTGAAGACACCGAAATGCCCGGATTTTGTTATTTTCTCCCATTTTCCATACTTTTGAACCCCGATCTCTCTATACCTCATAAACACTTCAAGATCACTTCAAATTCATCTTATGATCTCTTTTCTACTCAATTTATCATTCAATGGATATCTTTCATCAAAACCTTTCATGATTTTCTCCCAACAACAATTCTAATATGGGTCATAACCCATACACATACCTAATACACAATTTTGTTAGGGTTTGTTCTAACCCAAACCCCTTTACTTTGCAATTAAACCGTAAATCCAACCTCAAAGGGAGGATTCATGTCATTCTTGTACATTTGGGGTTTTACCCACATCACCTCAACAAGTTAAGGGTTTGTGTGATCTCTTCCACAAAAACCCTAGACAAAGGAGGACCATTCTCCAAAACAAAGCCTTAGGAAATCAAAACACACTTGATCCTAAGATGAATACATACCTTGGTTTTGATCTTCCTCTCCTTCTCCTTCTTCTTCCTCTTCTTCCTCTTCTTTTGCTCTCCTTTCCTCTCTTCCCACGGTTTGTTCTTTTTTCCCTTTTTGGAGACCACATTTTTTGGTATTTAAATTCCATGTTTTTCTTAGGCCTTGTTTGGCCATCAAAAACCATTTTTGGGTTAGTTTCAATAATTGCCTTTAAGTCTTTCAACTCCAACTGTTTGATTTCAACTTCCTTTTTCTATTTGTATCTCATCTTCTAGGAATTACACAGCAATTCCTATTAACAACCTCTTTGGCCCCATAGTCTTTTCAATTTATAACTTTTAAGCCCACTTTTTGGACAATTTTACATATTTGTCCTTAAGTTTTCATAACTCAAATTTTCGGGTTCACTAAATTTGCTATTTCATAACTTGTCAATTTACCAATTTTTCCGGAAAAACACAAGTTGGCGTCAAATTTATACCCAGAATATATAATAAAATTATTATAAAAATTCTAGGGTATTTTTGGGGCGTTACACTTCTAATGAAGAAATGTTTTATGCCTTATAAATGAGGTGAAGAAAGGCAAGGTCGCATGGGAAGCCAAAATGAAAGATCGAGTCACCAATGAAGAAGCTTCGGTGACAAATATAGAAAATCCAATTAGGCAACAAACCCATGAATTAGAGGAGCAATATTCAAGGCCATTCCCAAGCAACAAAAAGGATGAGGATATCAAATAATGTAACTTTGTGCCTTAGAGGTTTTAAGGAGGAAATCGAGGCCTTCGACAGTTGGGACCAAGGAGCAGACTTCACTAATGAAGAGCTATTAGTGGAAAAGAGACAAGTTGAAGAGCACCATCTGTGGACTACAATTGAAAATGTTTTGGTTAGGATTGACAAGTTCAATTTCCCCATAGACTTTGTGACTTTTGGTATGGAAGAGGACCACCAAGCCTCATCTATAGGAATACCTTCCAATGCCACAAGTTAAGCATGGATTGATGTAGAACATGGGGAGATTACCTTACTTGTTGGAAAGGAAAAAGTGAAGTTCAACCTCCACCAAAGCATACAACTTACGGATGTAAAAAAGATGACATGCATGCGGATAGAGAGCTAATTTCTACATTTTGAGGAGAAAGCTCCTAAGATCCTTTAAGGGGACACTCTTGAAGGATATAAATTGAAGGCCAACTCTTTTCCCACCAAAGAGTTGGCATTTGAGCCATCATACCAATTGAAAGGCTCATCCTCAAGAGTAATGAGGATGAAGAGAGTGAGTAGTCACGGATGAAGGGCCAAAGCAAAGCTCTTGGACTTCCCCAATGAATCTAACTGGACTCTAAAAGAGGAGCAACTTCTTGGGAGGCAACCAAAGAAAAGGAAAATGAGAATTTTATCCATTTAGTACTTCAGTTTTTTGTTTTAGTTATTTTTAGTATGTGTTGCATGTTGATTTTATTTTAAGTGTTTATTTGGTTTTGCTCTTGAACATTGTTGATTCTTAGTGGAGTTTCATCAAGTATCACACCCAATGATCACAAATGATCATCTAGGGGAGTCCTCTATTCTCATTCTTCATATTTCATACATTGAGGACAATGCATATTTTAAGTTTGGGGGTATTGGGGGAATTTCTTTTTTTTCTTTTTAATTTTCCAACAGCTTCAATTATCCTATCTTTTGTGTTTTCCTTTAGATGCTTATATGTTTTAGTTTCTTTTAAGGGCTTTTAGTTTTTAGGTTTTTTTTTTTCATTTTTATGATGTTTTTGTTTTGGTTGAGCTTGTTTTGAGGATAATTGTGATGCCTATGATGAATAATGATTAAACTTTCTTTCACATGAAGAAAATAAGAGAGATTTGAACTTAAAGCATAATGGTTTGACCTTGTAGTTGATTATATAGACAAAAGTTCTAATCAATTTGAGCACAAGTCATGTACCCTTGATCGTCAATTTTGTTTGGTTTAGAGAAGAATTAGGTGAATATCATTCTAATTGATATCTAAAGACTCTAGAACTTGTTCAATTATCACTTAAGGCGAAATCCTAGGCAACACAACAATTAGGAAATGATATAGGCCATCCTTGGATCGGTTGAGCCTTTCTAGCTAACCTTTTTGTGCATATATCATAGTGACCAAATTTGAGTCATATTTGCCATTTTCTTTCTAGAAAAGCCAAGAATGAGCCCCTTGTCCCTTTTTGTTGGATACCCTTCAGTCAAAGCCCTTGTTTACCCTAACATGTTGATTTCAATGCCAATATCTTATGAAAAAGTGTGAATTGAGAGTTTGGTTGAAGTGAGTGTGCTATTAATGCAAATCAAAGGAGGTTTGGGGTAGAAAAAGCAAGAATAAAGCAAGGAGGAGTAAGTTTGGCCTTGTAGCCTTCATACCTTGAGTAAGTAAGTTCTTAGGGGTGTTCTACACCTAGTACTCTAAGGCAATGAATTACAGGAGTTACTAACCTAAAGCTCGCTACATGGGGTAGGTAGGAAGCTTAAAGGGGTTGAACATTGTACTACTCCTTGTCTTGTAATATGAAAAATAAAGCTCTTGATATTCTTATGAGGATGGTGAAAATCATGCACGAAGTTTGGGGAATATAAGATAATTCAATAAAGTTAGAGTTTGAAACCTTAGGAAGCCAATTATAAGAAGAATGCATTATGCAAAGGATAGACAAACTAGGTGAAGAAAAGGAAAAGTGTATGTTTTGGGTAAACTAAAGCTAAATGACATATTTAACTATCCTTACCTAAGCCATACACTTCAAGCTATATAAAGACCTAATTAATCCTAAGAGTTGTGTAGAGCCTATATCAGTGGAAAGTGATATGCCCAATAAGCCTATGGAGTCTTACACACTCACCATGTGAGTGAGAGATCTTATTCCACTCATACTGAGCTAATTCCATCCGAACTGCATTTGGCTAGAGGGGAGGACTTCACACACACACTTGAGAACTTTGTTTTAGATTGTTTAACTTGTGGTTATTCTATTATTTTTTAAAAACACCATCTCAAAGTTTTTTGTGTTGTATGAATGCTAGATCTTTGAGGCAAATTATCATATATTTCCCAATTTGGTGTTCAACATTTTTGTTAGTTTTTTTTTTTTTTTGGATAATTAAGCGTTTATTTCCAAAAAGCAAACCCTCTGACAAAGAATACACGAGCGAGTGAAATGAAAAAAATGAATGAGCCTCCCCTAAAACTAAGGAAGGCCACGGCCCGAAGCAACCAACAACCAAGGACAACAAACCAAAAAAAAACCAAACTCACTTCCCACAGCCGGAAGGGAGCACACACACCCCAAAGCCCTGGCCGGCCAGCGAAGCGATGAGCCAAAGAGACGGGACCCAACCAACAACAAACCCATCAATCAACCAAGAGAACCATATGAGACCAAAGATGATAGCGGGAATGACCATCTCTCACACATAGCTCTACAATTCCTTGGATTGTTCACCACCTTCTGGAAACTTGATTCTCAGCCAGAACATCATTATAGGCGAAGAGATGAAAAATAGCATCAGCGGAGAATAGATGTTCGTAGATTCTACTATTGTTACTCATAAATGATAAATGGTAGCACCCCACGCAATCCTCTTGTGTAGAACAAAATGATTTCCCTTTAAACAGCACAAACCCATAGAATTCATTCTCCCCTGACTTGCGGCGTGCGGAATTTACATAACCTTAAAATTCTCAACCAAATACCAGCAGTGAAATGGCAACCAAAAAACAAGTGATTCCTGTCTTCAACATTTGCCCGGCAAAAAACACATGAATTAGTGTTAGTCAGACCCCATTTGAGAAGTTTGTCTTGCGTAACTAATCTGTCCTGAATGGTCAACCAAACTATAATTTCTTTGCTTGAGGACAAAATACTAAGTTTAGGGGGTATTTGTTAGGTGTGCTTTAGGTTAGCATTATTTAGTGCAAAATATAGCATAAATCATGATTTTGATGCTAATTAAGCACTCCTTTTAGTCATTTTTATGTCTAACCCCCTATAGTTGTGTATTTTGCATAAGCGAAGAAAGCAAGACATGAAGAAGCAATTTGGGTGAGAAATGAAAATGGAGTTGAAAAGACCCCTGATCACGACTTGGAATAGTAATGGTTACTGTAGTGTATACAACCAGTTTCTTGTCTTGAAGTGCTCTCGAGATCGCGACCAAGTCCATATTTGTAAAACTAATTTAGAAGAAATCTCGGTGAAATTAGCGACACAGGTCGGAATCGTGAACTCCCCTGTGAACTATTAGACCTATGTTTCGTAAGTCGTGACTAGTAACTCATGCCGGTCGCGACCATACCCACCGATCGCGACCGTGCTACACTCCAGCCCAATTTTCTTTCCATTTTAGGCTCGTTTTGCCCATTATTCTAGGCCTATTTAAGGGCTTTTTTCACACATTTTTAGGGTTCAAAATTGTTTGAAGAGAACTATTTGTGAGTTTTAATTAATTCTGGAGTTAGAATTTGTAGTTTTTAGATTAGGTTTTGTTTAGTTTGGATTATGAATATTGTTGAAAGATTTTTTGGATGATCAAATATTGTTGAATATTGTTGAAGATTACCAACTCTATAAGTACAATTTTAGTTTGGGCTGAGTTATGACATTTCTGAGGTTAACACTATTTGTATTTTCTATCTCTTCTCCTTCTTTAATTCTGCACCTTTGTGTTTATCCATTAGCATGATTTTTATAGGTTTAATGAGTGTTTAAAATGTTAGGCTAATAATCATTCTACGAGGGTAGGTTATCAGATTTGATAATTGATTTATCACAATCTTTAGTTGGTTGATTGTTTTATGTGATTTGTTATGTTTGTGTTAGATCATGGAAGATTAAGTTCTTGGTTAATTAATATGTGTTGAGTGGATCTTCGATCCTTTAAGGTATTTTTGGTGTGTGAACTAAGCCCTTAAATCGGCTATAGTTCTCTTAGGATATGAGTAGAGTCTAATTAACTTCTTACAAGGGACCACAGGGGTGAAAAAGTCTGGTAGTAGGTGGATTTGAGTATCAAACCCCAAAGTCTGGATTACATGTACATAACAATGACTAATCTGAGGCTTAGATTTGGTAGCTCTATTTACGAGGGATGTTAACTATATGACAAATGTCTCTAGGCCCCGAGGAAAAATGTTGTTGTTGAAAAGTATATTACCCCAATGTTGAATGTTATTTGTTTGAAAACCAGATTATAGACACTCTTATAAAGACTATTCAATCATGGCATCGATGCAAAACATTGAACCTTTAATTTGTTTTGAAGAGCAAAATTATTGACACTATTAAAGATGTATTGTAGTCACGATAAGGCATGAAAAAACTTGATAGTGAATTTGGAGTATTATGTAAAAGTTTCTCTACTGTTGTATGGAATATAATATTTAGAATTTTATTATTTGATCTAAATAAATAAGTGCCATGGTCATATATAGTAATAAAGTAGTTATGTGTCCTCAGATATCGTTCATAGGGATTGATGAAAAAATCAAAGATCGACTACCCTAACATCAGTGATCACAATTTATGGACCTATAAATCTTGTTCTTTAAATAATTAGAATGAAAGAATAACGATGGTGTTCTTACAATCCCAACAAAATCTGAGAACCTGGAGCCCAAATCATTTGGGTTGGGTGTTTGTCTGTTTGCATGATTGATATGGTTTTTTGGGGTTCGAGGAGCTGATCTCTTTGTTAAGATGCAGACTTTCACTGTTACAGGCGAGTAGCTATTACGGAATACCTCCCTGGCCACTCCACATTTCACTAATTTACCATATTCTAACCAGGATGAGACAAGATTACATTGGAAGCTGCCTTTTTGGTTGAAGGAGAGGGCAGAAAACACCCAAGAGCGGATAAGTACAAACCAATACATGTTTACAATTGGTGCCTCAATATCAATTCTGTTTAAATATCCTCTCATGATTGGAATCTTGCTTCTTCCCCTACCGTGGTCGGAAGTGCCCATAGCTGAAATTAAACCTCGAGATTCTGGCTTTGACCAGATAAATAGTTTAGCCTGTCCGCTGGGAGGAACCCTCTATGCTTGGATTTGCAGAGAACCAGATTATTACTCTGTTCAATGGTGGGGGTTAATACGTAATTTTGATGGATTCAATATGAATAGTCTAATTTACCTAAGTGACCCCCTTTCTATGCTCAGTGGAGTTCTTGTATATAGGGGATCTTTACAGAATCAACATGAATACAACTATTTAGTACAAAGTAGCAGTGTGACAGATAACTCATTCAATATGTCCATACCAATTAAATCAATCAGTTTCATACATGATATCTTAAATCTCTGACAGAAAATGGCTTGACATATGTTCCAGGAGGAACATCTTTTCTGCTTGGATTACAAAATAACGACTAGTTGATTAAATGAATTGCATTGAAGTGATCATTGAACTCTGACTTGGTTCAAATAATGTCGGTCCATGTATAAATGAAACTTGATGGCGGGATGGACTATCAGAAATCCCCCGAGATCCACTACTCTAATCTACTAGAAAAATAAATCTGAAAACAAAATAAAAGAAAATAACCATAAAACAAAAGAAAAAAGAAAAATAGTCATGGAGGGTTTATTTAGCTCCAGGGCCATAAGGCACATGTCTTACAAGACATAAGCGATCATTAGGCTATGAAAACTGAGAGCGACTTTCCTGATCAGTGGTTGCTAGTCTGCATTCTAATGTGGCTGATGTTGTGTGTGTTGGCGGTGTCGACGTGGCACTGGTGTTGTGGCGCAAATTTTCTATCCGTTCAATGTCGCGAACAATGTGTCATTTCGATGTGTTGACATTGGAAATTTGGCGTCGTCACTCTTTGATACATTGCAGCGGTGTAGTGACTTTGGAATTTTGATGTCACGACATTGATATGATGTCGTGACTCTGAGTTTCGATGTCTCCGCATTGGACTTAGTATTTTCAATGTTTTTAGCAAGCTTGACTATGATATACGGTGTTAATAGAAGTTGATGTTGTGGTGATGTGGCAGACATTCTTCTTTGTGATAATGCGACATTAATTCTGTTATGAATCCACGATATTAGATCATGGTGACTGTGCACCAATCGTGTTCTGCGGTGATGTGATACCCGCATTCTTGATCGATGTGACGTCTTTGGCTTTTTGATACATTCGCTTCACTCGATGTCGCGTTGATGGGCACAATGTTTTGCGGCTGTTTGCTCTTGGCGTGTCTCTCGCGACGTTCTTTGATCGATCATCGTAACGTGATTTGATGTCTGCGTTGATGTCATTGACATTGGAGTACTATTTAACTAACTCAATGTGTCGGTGCATTGGTTTGATCATCGCATTCACGTCGTCCATTGTGCTGTATCAGGATGTCGACATTGAGTTTAGATCACATTTCTTTGCACTTTCTTGCCTACTTTTGCTTTTATTTTTATCGTTTTACATAAACACAACAATACGGTGAACTGTAATTTTATTAAATTGAACTTTGTAGAAGGTGTTGGAAGGTGTTGGGCTTCGGGTTTTTGAGTTTTAACCATTTGAAGGATTAATGAGTTTTGGGAAGATGAAATAAACAATTACCTCTAATGTATTGACTGGAAGGTTCACAATAGTGCTAATCTTGCTTGTATTATTGTTGAAGGTTTGTATTAATTGCCTGCGTGATGTTTACCGAAGGTTACCACGTAATGTCGGTTTTACCGAAGGTTTGTGGTGCCGCATTAACCGGGTTTTTGTATGAAGGTTTTGTGTTGTCACGTGATGTCGGGTTACGAAAGGAGTTATTGAATGCCCGTATGGGTTGCAGGTTTTATTGGTGCCAAGCGGTATGAGTTTACTATTAGGTTTATTAGTTACACGATTATTATTGAGTTGGGTTTACATGATGCGGTACATTGTTGGTTTCAGGTAAGTATTATAACCATTTTCAATATTATGGATTTATTATTATTTTCATGTTATTTTAGAGTTGTGATGGTTATATATGTTACATGTAATTTTTGTGTTGTGAATAATTGAGTTATAGAGTTCATGATAATATGATGGATTGGAGATTTTGACACTGAATTTCATATTGACTTTGGGTGCTCTGTAGTTTGGGTTTGTGAGTGATGATTTTCAAGCGGAGACCTTACCGAAAGAGTGGACTCACGTCTTGAGAGAAGAAATTTTTGAAAATAAAAACATTATTTTCCTTATAAATTATGCCACTCAACGGGGTATTATCTACGTTTATTGTTTTTAAATCCGTTCTCTAGGTCCAGATAGTCCGTAGAGACCTACCTCGCGCCAGCTTCTACGTCACTCGTTCTGCAGCAGTTGTAGTATTCTATCTTATCTTTCTACCTTTGTTTTATTAGACTTATGTATTTTCATTGTACCCTTAAATTCTCAAACACTCTTAGAATGCTCACGATGCAGTATTGAACAATGAGTCTTTATCATGTGTGTTTGTGGTTATGACCTACAGTAAGATGGGTCGGTTGTGGATTTTGAGCGATTGTGGATATTTTATATATATATATTGAGGTATTATATTAATGCAGGTGTTACTTTCTTTCTTAAAGTTGGGGTTCCATTGGACACTCCCTAGGGATTGTACGGTGAGAACTTCACTAGGCGGGGGCTCACCACAGGAATCTTGGAAGAGGGTTTCAGTCGGTCTTCTATTCGACTTAGTATCGAGCTCTGGGTTTCCTAAATTCCTTGGGGTTGTACATTGTGCAACTCTCATCAATGTTTTTATACAGCTAACCTTATCCTTGGAAACTGATTCTATTTCATTTCATGACGGCGGGTTAGGGATTCATCGGTTGGAGGCGAAGCAAGAAAGCCCCAGTGGCGGAATGCCCCGGATCTTGGCCATTTCTCCGAAAAGCCCGGATCTAGGCCCAAATCTAGTCAAGGGTGGTTAAAGGAGACGGAGTGCGATGTTGGATCCCATTCCTCCGGTGCTCGAGATAGCGAGGTGAAAGCGGTTTTTCAGCGTCACCATCGCCGTTGCGGCGATTCAGCGCGCCGACTATGGTGGGCGACGCCATGCGTCGTCGGTGGATGTCTGCGGTATCCGGTATCGAATCTAGAAACCGGGAACGACTCGGCGGCCGGCGGTTCGAGAATGACTTCGGCGGCGTGGGCCGGAAGGCGTCCGCGATTCATTCATGGCGGTGCCCGTCCGTCGCAACGGCGAAATTATGAACTTATTTCATCGATTACGAGTGGCGGTCGTTTGAAGTTTTCAATGAAAGTCAGGTAATGATCTCCCGCCATGCGAGAGATAGAGCTCGGTATTGTCACTTCCATGTTGAGCGAGGAAATCGAGGCGAGCGCCGACAATGTCTTCGGACTTTAGTTCTAGCTCTTTGGGGTCTATTCCTTGAGGCATTATTGGTCGTTCGGGTCGAACTAGTTGAAGAGGTCAGAGTGCAGTGTTTTGGTCGGTTTTGTTGTTACCCCGATGTTGGGCCTGGTTACGGAAAAGGATGTTGAGGCATTTTCGTCGACATTGTCCATTTTGGGACTTGTCTTTCCATTTGGAGCTTAGCTAATTACAATTAATTCGGCGTGGGGTTGGCCCGTAATGCAGGGTTGTGTGGGGTGGTTATCACGTATTAGTAGGGGTGAAATTTGTGATTTCTGCAGTTGGTATGCTAGTTTTGCTTGGTTGCGATGCATGGGCTATTGTTGTTAACAATGGTGACATTGGTTTCTAGTGTGGATACCATCGATTGTGTTAGCCACAGGTCGATTTTGTCTCGATTTGGAGTCTTTGTTTCTATTCCTAATGGGAAGTGGTTGGGGTGTTTTGGTTTTATTGTCCACCTTGGTTTGCTGTGCCGGGTGGCGGGGGTTTGGTTGTCTCCTTGCTCGGGTTTTACAGTTTGTCTCTCCGCCTTTCGGGAGTTTGGACCGGTGTTATTTGGTCGGTTGCTTGTTGTTGGCTATGTCGGTCTGGGTGTTTGGTGTCTATCCTACCTGCAGGGATGTGGGCTTTAGTTCCTATTTGCGATTTACTTTGTTGGCTTATAGGTGTTTTTGGTAGTGGTGATGCCCCTTTTCACATGTTTATAGGGAAGGTCTTTCATCCGTTTAATCGTTGTCTCTGGTAGCCTTGGCTACTTGTATTCTTGGTTGGTATTGGGGCATTGCCCTTTTGGAAATAAATTCTTAATTATCCAAAAAAAATAATTCTATTTCATTATTCTTGAAAACAGTTTTCTTCTTGATGGCGCCCATAGGTAGACGTAGGACCCAATAGGCTTTGGCGGAAAGTTCAGATGTACCTACTTATGAGGAGGAGTCTTGTTGGGCGGCTCGTCCTTTCGAGAGGGGTGGGTTTGCAATTATTCTTTGTTGATCGAGGCTTCGTGGGCTTGGGCGGTGGAGTTTGATGGCTCGGATCCCGTGGTGGCTTTATCTACATTTAGATGACCACGGAAGAAGATTTTGGGCGAAGGTATGCGGTGTCCGGGATGAGGATAAGTCGGGATAGGCTTGGTTTTAACTAAGTAGTCTGAGGAAGTGGTGGGCGTATGAGAGGACTAGGAAACACACTTGGGCATGAATTTGAGTTGCTTTCACATTGAGTTTGCCCCGACCTTTGTTGTTGAGGCTAGAGGCTAGAGTTTAAGGAGGCGCTCCTCGGGGGTGGCATGATGGTTTAGTACGGCGTGGGTTCGAAGAGGCTATCAGGAATTTACGTCCCGATTTGATTGCGGATGGTCCCGACAAGAAGGAGTTCCTCGATGGATTGAGTGGTGATAGCTTTGAGCCTCTCGGATTAGATCATCCACGTGTCGATTGATGGAATCACCTGACTGCTCTAGAGTGAAGGCAGACCACGATACACGGACTAAGCGTTGATCATACGATGGATTGTCTTCGGGGAGCCCCAGTCATGAATCATCGGTGGTTTCGTTTCACGGATCTTGAGGCGACGGAGGATCCGATTAGGGACGACGTGGTGCCAGCGGTAGCGAGTTTTGAGAGAGTGGTATACACGGGGTTAGTTTGTCGGTGGTAGTAGTAGCCACTTTGGTGCGCGGTAGAGGCGGTTTCCATTCGACTTGTGGCGTTTGCAGCAGGATTCATGATGGACCATGCCGGTCGCAGGCCCGACATTACATTTGAGGGAGCGCGCCTAGTGAGAATCCCGACGGACTAGAGTCTCACCGGGATCGGTACTCGGTTCGGCGGGCTGTAGTGGGCATGGAGAATTTCGGATACCGCGGGCAGGGCGGACCTCGGGTGGTTCCTTTAGCCTGCGGGACATCGGTCGCACCGTGATGGGCGGAGGCGAGGAAGGGACCGAGCCACTGCAGGGCGAGTTTATGCTATGACCGGGCGAGCCCGCGAGGAACCACCCAAGCGTTAGTGGCCAGTACATTATCTATTTTTGGTGACGATGCACGTGTACTCATTGACCCAGGGGCTACACACTCTTTTATTTCACGTGAGTATGTTGCACGAGTCGGGATGACTCCGGTTCCTTTGGGATGTGGTTTGGAGATTGCCACGCCCACAGGAGAGTCTCTATGGCCTAGTCAGATGCTTAAGGGTAGCTTGTTTTCTATTGAGGGCCAAGTTATGAAAGCATATTTGATATTAATAGATCTCAAGGGGTTGGATGTGATTCTTGGGATGGATTGGCTTGTGAGCTATGCTTGAGTAGTTGTTCATTGGGAGGTGATATTTAGGCGGTAGGGACTACAAGTGATAGTCTTCTATGGAAGCGGAGGCGAGCGCACCTTCGGGTTGATTTACGCCATTGCTGCTAGATGTTTACTTAAGGGTTGTAAGGAGGTGTCCCAGCTCACGTAGTTGACACTTGTGTGATAGCGAAAGTGGGATTAGAGGATGTACAGTAGTGAGAGACTTCCCGGATGTGTTTCTGGCTTGATCTTCCCGAGGTTTGCCTCTAGGGCAGAAATAGATTGCCATTGGTTGGTCACTGGTACAACTCCTATTTCTTTACCTTATAGAATGGCATGGCTGAGGTTAGAAAAGAGTTGAAGACTTAGGCTCTGAGGTAGGTGGATAAGGGTTTATTAGGCCCAGTATTTCCTGGGGAGGCCTTGGTGTTATTTGTGAAGAAAGGATGATGCTTGGAGGTTGTGTATGGACTACAGAGACCCAGGTTAGATAAGGTCACCATTCGTAACAAATATCCTTTGCCTCGGATTGATGACTATTTGATAAAGCTCCGGGGTGCAGAGTGTTCTCAAGATTGACTTGAAATTCGAGGTACCATGAGTTAAGGATTAGGGAATCGAACATTCCCAAGACGGCAGTCAGGGCGAGATATGGGCATTATGAGTTTCTAGTGATGTCTTTCGGACTCACCAATGCCCAGGCAGCTTTCGTAGTTTGATGAGGCAGGGTCTTAGTCCATACTTGGATCGGTTTGTCATTGTCTTCCATCCCGACGATATCTTGGTGTACTCGAGGAAGCGGGGTTGGAGCATGAAGAGACATTTGGGTTTGGTGTATGACTTTAAAGAGCGGTACCATTTGTATGGTCGACAAATGTGAATTTTGGTTGAGGCCAGAGTGGGGTTCCTCGGACATGTGGTTCTCTTGATGTTTATGGATCTCAAAAGTAGGCTTGGCCGCAGGTGGGAGCAACCCGAGCTCACGGTGGCAGCCCGGAAGTGCGGAGTTTCCTAAGATTAGCGGGGTATTACCACAGGTTCATAGAAGGGTTCTCAAAGATAGCAGGACCACTTCATTGTTTGACTAGGAAAGGAGTTAAATTTGAGTGGACAGACAGGTGTGAAAGAAGCTTCCAAACACTGAAGGAAAAGTTGTCGGCTCACATTTTGGCATTGCACCGGGGAAAGCGGCGAGGGTTCGAGGTTTACGAGTGATGCTTAATGAGGTTTAGGTGTGTGTTGATCGCGACATAAGAGAGTTGTGGCGTATGCTTCGGAAAGTTGAAGAAACACGAGGTTGAATTATCTACTCATGACTTGGAACTTCTTTGCGGTCTAATTTTGCATTGAGGCTTAGGCATTACTTGTATGGGCGACTTGTCGGGCTACAGACCATAGAGCCTTAAATATTTGTTGCAGGAAGGAGGTTAAACTTAGGTGTAGAAGAGGAGGTGGATGGAATTACTTAAGGATTATGATTGCACTATTGACTACCATCCAGGTAAGGCAAATGTAGTGAATTATCCAAAAAAAAAAAGGCAAATGTAGTGGCGGATGCCTTGAAGCGAGGAGATCTCTGGGCTCTTTGGCTTATATGCGATGTCCTGACTTCCATTGATGGTCGAGTTCTTGGCGAGAGTTGGGTGTTGAGTTGGATTACGTGCTTCGGGACACTTTTGCTAGTTTCCAATCGACCCAGTGCTTGTAGATCGTGATTCTCGAGGCACAACTAGAGATCCACAATGAGCATGAGAAGGAAAGTTGAGAAGAGAACAATCGGATTTTGCTATTAGAAGACTGACGAGCCTTGGTGATTGGTTACGCATAGGCTTTGTGTTCCGGCCAAGCTGAAGAGTTAAAGCGAATATTGGAGGAAGCCGCCAGTTACGCTTATGCTATGCATTAGTACCAAGATCTAATGCTTGTGCGAAGGAATATTGGTCAGGGATGAAAGGGATTCTTAGGTATGTATCAGTGCTTCATCGATCGACAAGTGAAGCGACGGAGAGACAAAAACCTTATTACAGTTTGCAGCCCTTACCCATCCCGAGGAATGGAAATGGGAGCGCATTATGGCTGGATTTTTGTATTCAAACTCCCTCCCACCGACTAGAGACATGACGACATTTGGGTGGTAGTTGATCGACCCTCACGAGTCGCGCGTTTCATACCTATTAGGTGAGGTTTCCTCGAGAAACTAGTGGAGTGTGAATCATAGTGGGTTTTGCCCAGGGTGCCGATTGTCGATCATCTTAGATAGAGATCACGATTCACTTGAGGTTTGGAAGGGATTGATGAAGGAACTAGGTGTCAAGGATTGAATTTGGTATCGCTTTCCACCTCGAGGAATAGATGGAATGATCTGAAAGGACTTTTCGGACCATAGAGGATATGTGGGGTCGTGTGCTGTGATTCAAGGACATTGGAATGAGTATCTACCTTTGGCAGGAGTTCACTTATAACAACAGCTATCACTTAAGCATTGAGATGTCACCTTATGAGGCATTGTATGGGAAGCAATGTACGCCTCAGTTATGTTAGATAGGGCGGCGAAAGGAAATTACTAGGTCTGAGTGACAGGTGAAAGTAGGTCGGCGAAAGGTGCGGCAAAGGAAATTACTGGAGTCTGGAATGAGATTGTACAAAAACGGAGTGGACAAGGTAAATGTTATACGTGTGAAATGCTTCGGGATAGACAGCCAAAAGAGCTATGCGAATAAGCGTAGAAAGGATCTTGAGTTTGAGGTTGAAGATTCAGTGTGAGCTCTCTCCTTGGAAAGGGCATGAGTGCGGCCGAAGGGAGCGAGGAAGCTAAGTCTCGCTACATTGGACCTTTTGAGATTGTTGAGAGGATAGGTCGATTGAAGCATAGTTAGACTGCCGGAGGAGCTTTCTCGAGTCCATAATGTGTTCCACATCTCCATGCTACCCAAGTATATCTCAGATCCCTCACATGTGTTGGAGACGCCAGAGATTGAGCTAAGGGATGACTTATCCTATGAGGAGGAGCGACCGGTCACGGTCTGGGTACTTAGAGAAGGAGCTTCGCAACAAGACAATATCATGAGTGAGGTCCTTTGGAGAAATCACCTAGTCGAGGAGGCGACTTGGGAGGCGGGAGGACAATCTGCAGACCGGTACCTTCGTCTTTTCCATGACCACCAGTCTCTGAATGAGTTTCGTGGAATGAAATTTTCCTTTAGAGGGTAGGTTATGCTTGACCTTGTTACCAAATGATACCAATTTTAAACGTTTGACCAAGTTGGATAACAATTAGTATGTGAATTTAGTTGACTTTTGAGATGGATAATTTGGGTTGACTAAGACCGGCATTTCGTGAGCCTGTCGATCTGTTTCATAGACGGGTTGAACGTTAAAATTCGACTTACGGATAAAAAGTCACGACCCTGGGGAGTTCAAACAGCAGTGTTTTAGCAGTGTCCAAATCTTTTTTTTTTTTTTTTTGGATAATTAAGAATTTATTACCAAAGGGCAGCATGACAAGAATACAATGAGCCGGGCAGGAGCCTGACCGAGACGAAGAAAAATGGGCGGCACCTCCCCTATAAATGTAGGAGCAATTCGAACAACATAAAGCCGCAATAAAAGACACAAGCCCACATTCGGGCAGCAAAGAAACAACACAGAACCAGCCTGACAGGCCCGAAATGACAAGGCCCCAGCAATCACAAATCAAGCATCCAGCCTACCGGGAATATATTAATATGGGGAAGGACCATCTCTCACACATTGATCACATTTGCGGGACTATCAACAATACAGGCTTCGGAAATCACGAAGTCTAACATCATCACAAATGGCAGGTGAAAAATATGGTATCAGTTGGAGCATAGTTATCATGAATTCTACTATTCTAGATGACATGAGTGGTGAATGCGCTTTGCGCGCGATCTTCCTTGTAATATAAACCTAGGCTACATCTTGCAGGAAAAGTCTAGGGTTTTTCACCAGGAAGCGACCTAGGCTCTATATTAAACCTAGTTTTGCATGCCAAATGAACCTAGCCCCAACACACTTACCCATTTGGGCTCGAAGCCCTAGAAAACTCCCGAAAACCGTGACCACTTAGAGGCTGGGTCGTTTCGGCCCATTTAGACAAATGGGTTTTTGTTTGTGGAAGCGACAGGCCTACCCCACTACAGCCATCCAGGAGGAGCGCCACCACCGAAACGGTTGCGGAAAAATTTCCGGCCCGAACCACGCCGGGACGGCGCGGATCGGCCGGCGGCCACGGCGGCGGCCGCCACGGTGGGTCGCCGGATTTTGATGTTTTTCGACCACTTCAAGCGGACCCATATCTCCTTCCCCCCATTTTTGGACCCTCTGAACTCATTCACGTGGTCCCTTTTAGCAGATTCCTCACGGAGTTTGAAGAATCGTAAAGCAAAGTTGGTGTTGTTGGATCGAGTTTTAAAACCACCACGACTGGCTTTGGATCAAGTTAAGGGTACTTACGTGTTCTAAGTCTCTTAGGCTTTCCGTTGATATAAAGTTGCCTTGTAAATTTTGGAATGATTTAGTTAGTTTTCCATTTTTAGGTCATATGTCGAAGATGATACAGAAAAGGTTTGGTAGAAATTGGACACCAATTGGTCAGGATTAGGAAAAAATTGAAGTTGGATTGAGTGAAGTGGACATTTTTATGAGTTATTGGAAGGTTCAATTTCGAAAAAATTAGTACTCCGGGTGAAAACCCCAATTTTGGTCTGGGTTTGTAAGTATATTGTATAATTGAATGCCTGTCGAGATCGATTTAGGTAATTTCATAGTTCTAAAATTATTCTAAGACATTTGGGGCATCCCGATGTCTTTAGTTTGAATTAATGGAGCTAAATGGTATTTTTTTATTATATATTATGAGCGCTCACGACACAGGCGTTCTGAGAGGAAGCGGGGCGAGCATACGTAGTGCAGCTGAGTGGTTTACATGTTTTTAAATGCTTTGGATGTTATTCATGATATATAATTGTGGTTTAATTATTATATATATATACCTTATTTGATCGAGCAGTTGGTTATGCGTAAATATAATTATATTTGTTTTTATATAAACGAGTTGTATCATTTCATGTGGATTTGTCAACATTTTAAATATTTGAGCTACAAAGTTCATGGATAAATTTGTGGTATTTAAACATTTTGGTACATGGATTGAGGTTTTAAACCATTTTGAAAAGTTATTGATTTAAGAAATGGATTTTGAGACTTTGTGAAATGATTATAAATGCGGTATTGTTGGGAAGGTTGCAATGATTATAATGCGGTATTGTTGGAAAGGTTTATTGGTTACACCTGTGTCTTCGAGGTTCTTGAAAGTTTTATTAGATTTGCCACGTGATGTCGGGTTTACTCGCGAAGGTTTATTAATTTGCCCGCGTGATGTCGGTTCACGAAGGTTTTATTAGTTGCGCGTGATGTCGGGTTTACTTTCGAAGGTTTATTAATTGCCCGCGTGATGTCGGGTTTTACGAAGGTTTATTAGTTGCCGCGTGATGTGGGTTACGGAAGGTTTATTGGTTGCCACGTGATGTCGGGTTTAGAAGGTTTATTAGTTGCCACGTGATGTCGGTTCTGAGGTTTATTAATTACCACGTGATGTCGGGTTTCACAGAAGGTTTATTAATAGTTACTGCGATTAACCATTGAGGTTGGGTTTGCAGACGGTTTTACTATGGGTATATAGATGCGATTACATTTGTTGGTTTAAAGTGAGTATAACCATTTCAATATTTATAGTTATTATTTTCATGATTATTTTACGACATGATGGTTATATATATTTTATATAAAATTTTATATTGTGAATAGTTAGTTATAGAGTTCTTGATAATATTGATAGCCGGTTAAATTTTTGAGCATGAATTTCTGTGTTGACTTGGGTATAAGTTTGGGTTTTGTGAAATGATTTCCAAGCGGGGGAACCTTGTAAAAGAAAGTGGGGAGTCTTGAGAGGAGAAGGAATTTTGAAAATAAAAACATTATTTTTCCTTATAAATTATGCACTTCTTGGGATTTATTATCTCACGTTTTATTGTTTAATCAGTTCTGCAGTCGGAGCGTTGTAGAGACCTACCTCGCCCGGCTTCTCGTCGCTCGTTCTGACGATTACGATGTCCCTATCTTATCTTTGCGCTGTTTTATTGGACTTATGTATTTTCATTTAGTACCTAAATTCGTAAACACTCTTAGAATGCTGATCTTGAAGTATTGAACTCGTATAGTCTTTATCATGTGTGTTTGTGGTTATGACCTCTAATTAAGATGGGTCGGTTGTGGATTTTGAGGCGGTTGTGGATCTTTTATATATATGTTGAGGTATTATATTAATGCGGGTGTTCTTTCTTTTCTTAAAGTTGGGGTTCAATTGGACACTCACAGGAGTTATGCGGTGAGGAGCTTCAGCAGGCGGGACCACCCGGGAAATCTTGGAAGGGTTTCCAGGTCGGGTCTTGTCAATGGGCGCACACCCAACATAAACAACATATCTATTTGATCAATTCACAAATTTTTGGCACTGAACTTTTGCAGGGACTTCCGAGTTGATCATAGATTTTATGGTATCAATACTTGTTACTCAATGTGCTTAAACTCAGTTTCAATTGTTAAGTTAACAAATAACTTAACAAGTTACAGAATCTTAAGACCTTTGCTCCCATTTCTGATAATGGGTACCACCTAATGATCAGGGGATTGGTAAAGAAGGCAATTTTAAATTTCAATGCATATAGTATATGATGCTTACAGCATTATTAATATATACAAACCAGAAAATTGTTTTCATAATGTGGCAAGGAGGATAATTCAGACAATAATATAATGTGGCAAGGAGGAGAAGAAATGGAAATTTTAATGAGTCATTCTTGAGATAATTCAGACATGACCTTCGACTATACCATGGTGAATGATCACTGCGTGTAATTGAATTCAACAAAAGGAGAATAAATTCATATATAAAACACATTATTCAGAGATCAGTTTGGTAAATTTCTTTGGAATTCAGCACAGGATTCTCAAGCCTTGTGTCCAAGACGATGATGGGAAATGGATGAACCTTCCTCCTTTTCAATTGCAGTGGTAATGCCTTGTGCAGACAGCTTGCTATGTAAACCTTCACCCACCTTCTCATTCTTTCTAATCTCTGCTTGAATATGTACATCATCCTCCTTGTTTAGTAACAGTGCTTGTTCTCACATGTGTGCCTCTTTATGACTCCCTCTTCACCTTCAATGTTCTTCCACATCCACCACCTCTGTTTCTTGAACCATCTTCTTTCCCTTCCCTTCTTGAACCTCGTTCTTTTTAATCTCTTCATGGATATGCTTGTCATCTTCCACGGATAATGCCAGAGCTTGTGCACCATGTGGTCCTCCTGCTAGCATTGCCCCCTTCACCTTTAAATGTTCGTCGACGTGCACTATATCTGTTTCTTGAACCATCTTCTTTTTCTTCTTTCCAATTGCGCTACTGATGGTTTGTGCAGATTCACTAATATGCAAATGACCTTTGCCAACAATCCCGTTCTTTTTTATATGTTCTTGGATATGCACATCATCATCCACTAATAGCACCAAAGCTTGCTCTCCATGTGGGCCTGCTACAATGGCCTCCTTCATCTTCAAGTGCTCTTCTACGTTTATGATGTCTGTCTCCTGAACCATCTTCTTCTTCCTCTTCTTGAGGAAGCAACAGAGAGCGACGGAGAGGAATGCAAGGAAGAAAGGAACAGCAGCCCAATAGAAGGGCAAACACAACGATTGTGCTGTGGGTTGTTGTTTGGTGATGGTGAAAAGGTGGTGGTGGAGTACACATGAGGTGGTGGTGGTGGTTGGATGAGGAGGTGGTGGTGGTGGTGGATTTACATGAGGGAGGAGGTGGTGGCGGTTGCGGCGTTTATGAGGCGGTGGCGGGGGTTGAGTGACCTAGGTGGCTTGGCGAGAAAAGCCCAGGAAGCGGTGGTGGAAAGTAATGTGGTGGTGTTAAACGGAGAAAAGGTGGGAGTTGTAATGGTGGTTCTGGGAAGAGGGAAGTCATTGTTGGGGGGGGTGGTGATATTGAGTGGGAAGTTTGAGAAGAAGATGGTTAATTCTTATGGTTGTGGTTTGTGGAAGGTGGAGACATTGGAAGAGCCTATTGTAGTGAGATTTTGGTGAAGTAAATTGTTTTGAAGTAACAGTGACTTGGCCCTCTTGTTAAGATTAGGAATGAGGCAGTGATTGCATTTGCATTAAAACGCTTCTCAAAAATCTTGCTTCTTTCCCTTCTGAGTCAAATCGGATCGGAAGGAAAGAGAGGAATTCCTTTCATTTCGGATGCTGTAGGTGTCAATGATATAACAGCTTAAGTTTGTTGAACTTCTGTAACTAAGTGTAAGTTACTGATATCTATATATATATATATAGACAAACAGAGGTGAACAGAGCAATTAATGAAATTTCCCTTTCTGATATGTTTTTGTTCTCTCTTGGGCCTTTTTTCAAGCAGATAATCTGCATCTGTTTTCTCTTCTCAAACATCTCTGAATTTCTTAGAATTCGTTAAAGAAATTTAAAAATTAAAATAAAACCATAATTCTCTTTCTTAGAACCAAATGTCGATGAAAATGACCTCTCAACATTCAAGTTTTAAATTGTGAGAAAAAAAAGGCAAAATTGTTTTAATACATAAAGCAATACTCAAGCAACTGAACAAGTAATGTAGGAGACCTATTTTGGATCTATTTTCATCTCTAATACCAAGGAAAGATTCACGCTCTATCCTTGTGTCATTCAGAATTTCAAAGGAAAATAGAATGAAAAGGAAGATAGTGAAAATAGTGAAGAAAGGAAAAAGAGATTGAATTATAGATTTAAGATTAGTAAATTATTTTTATACCTAACAATTTCATAGCTTATTTTTATTCTTGCGGGTAAGGATTAAATTATTTAAAAATTCATAAATTTTATCTATTTTTAATTATATTTTATATTTTATTTTTATTTGATAGTTAAATATTAAAAATTGTTTCTTTGAACTTTTCATTAATAATCAAATATAACTTCAGTTTATCGAATAATTATACTTCCTACTTAAATTAATCCATAGGTTCAAATTTATCGGTAAACTCGTTGTAATTGATTATAATTTAAAAGTGAAACAAATATATTTAAATGTAAAGCAAATAAGGGGGGGAAACTATTCTTAGGAAGGGAGCGATTATAAAAGCTCCAAGAAATCACTGACATCCCTCACAGGGAGCTCGGTTGGCCTAGGGCCCTCCAGTGGACTTTGGGGGGCCAGGTAATGGGGAGAGCTTACCGGTGGGATTCGGACCGAGGGTTATGGAGTTCTGCATCATGGATAGATCGTAGCTTTTGGTTATAAAAAAAAAAAAAAATCACTAACACTTTTGATCCAAATTGTTTATGATTGTTTTAAAAATGGATTGGATTGGTTTGGTAGGTCCAAAAGGTGGCCTTTGATCTAGTCATCTCCTTTGAATCGCTTTTAGATTGAATCGGATTTGAACCACTTGAGTCATTGATTGCACCACTAAATCGTTCGAAATGGATATTTTAGAATAGAAGGTTCAAATATCCTATCTTGCATAGGTCAAAAGCCTCCAAGTTTTAGCCTATTGCCTCCAACCTTCTTTGACCTTCCAATGTGACCGGTTGTATGAGATTTCAAGCTACTGCTCCATCCGTCAACCACGTTGTCTCTCACCCATTGTAGAGATTGCAATGGGGTTGGGGTGACCCATATCATAACCTGCGCTTATTTATTTAAATCATTGTTCATCTTTTGTTAAAATTTAAAAAGTGCTAAACGAGAGCGAGAAGCGGGTGAGTATGAAAATTCTGCATCTCACCTTATTTATTTAAAAATAAAATTTAGCTTTATTTATTTTAATAATTTTTATTATATTAAAATTAATATATTCTGTAAAAATAAAATTTTATAAATTATTATATAAAATAAAATAATTAAAATAATTTTAAAATATAATTGGTGCGGGACTAAACAATATGATGAGACTCTCTATGTTAACCCACCACATGATAAATGTGGACATGGTCAAAGAGAGAGTTGAGGAAGCAGTTAGTGGGGCTCGGGGCTAGAGGCTAGAGATATGGAAGACCCCACTTTTGTTTTTATTTTTTATTTTTATTCATCATTTATCTTTTATTTTATCACATCTTAATATATTTGTTATTCCATGTTGCACGTTCTCACTTTCCTATTTGTATTTAAATCATTTGGATTATCAGTAATGAATATGCATATTTTTTAGTAAATTCTTCATCGACACTTTGTCAACTTTCTAAGCTTATCTTGGTTTTTATCATTTGGTATAAGAGTTTGTCCTAAATGGCAATCCACATGAAGAGACTCGAGGCCTTGGAGACCCCAATGTCAATGTGACATCAGAAGGCATGATTTAAGATGTTTGTTGAGTTACTGAGAGCAGTTAATATGTTTGTTGAGTTGCAAAGGCTGTCGAAATCCATGAATTCAAGGGGAGATTCTTGGCAAGGGAGTCGTAGTCAAGGCAGGATAAACAATTATTCATTTGGTATTTATGGGAGTCCGGAAGGTTGTAGCACTAAAGGCGAAGCATTTGGGATTTTAAGAGAATATCTTGGCAATGACCCATGGAGTGGCTTAATCTTGTGGCACATTATTTTGAATACTCGAGAAAGTACTCAGAAGTAGGAAAAGTGGTGATGTGACTTTCTTTACATGGAGGGAGTAAAGGCTTGCACATTAATGGTGTGTCCTTCACGTAGCATCCATCAGCAAGAAAATCATGTAGTGCGACAGAGCCTTTGAAGAGGAGTCGCATGGTGTAGGTTGGAAGGCCAACTGAAAGTTGATGGCAAACCTTTGAAGAGGAATTACGGTATCGGTTTGGTCCACCTACAGGGGTTGATTTCAACGAAGCCATGAAGAAACTACAACAAATAGGTTCTCCTACTGAATATCAAGAAGAATTTGAAAGGTGGGGAAGAAATTTTACATGGGTGAGTCGAATAAGCACTTATTAGGATGTTCATGGGCATATTGTGGCGATGAAACAACATGAAATGGAAGCGTTTAAGCAATAATAATTGAAAGATGTCGTGGCACGACACACATGAAAGGCGATCAAATAAGAGGATGAAAATCATCCCACAAGTCCCAAACACTTGCTCAGTGCGAGTAACCCAAAACGACCTTCAATGCAACCATGTCGAAGACATGGGATGAAATAAAAGGCCCCGAATGACGAGGCCTTTGTTTCAATTTACAATGAATCGAGACCATCGTTGTCATCAACCTCGAGTGTTGTAAATTGAGGTAAGGAAGAAGATACCGTGTGGAATTGAAGGTCATCGAAATTTCCACATTAAGCATTGAGACGAGTTGACCTGGGAAGAGGGTGATATGAGACTCTCCATGTCAACCATGAGGAATGTGGACTTGGTTAAGGAGAGAGTTGAGGAAGTTGTTAGTGCGGCTAGAGGCTAGAGACGTGGAAGACCCCACTCTTGTTTTTATTTATTATTTATCTTTTATTTTATCACATCTTCATCCCTTTGTTATCCCATGTTGCACATTTTACTTTCCTATTTGTATTTAAATCCTTTGGATTATCACTAATTAATATGCATATTTTTGAGTAAATTCTTCATCGACATTTGATCAACTTTCCAAGCTTAGCTTGGTTTTTTATCACAATACCCAAACTGATCCTAGGTTTAGGAAAAAAATAAATCCCGAACCCAATAAAAACAAGATTATACCAAAATCATACCAGCCTAGTTATTAGGGTTAGGGAAAAGGCGAAAACCAGAAAAAGCTCCTCCCATAAAAGTCCGAACCCCAAGGTGTCTTGTATATAAGCTGCCGTTGTTTCTTATGCAATGGATGTACAGGATGCTATTTTTAGCTATTAAATGACAAATAAGAGGGACTGGCCTAGGGTTTCAATCTCGTACTAATGTCACACCGCCTCGATGTGTTGTTGCTCAACTCGATAAAGTCAAATAAAAAAATATAAATTTTTATAATTACAAAATAATTCAAAATTAAATATGTTAATTTTCTTTCATTTCACGTATATTCACCTCTAAATATCATATACATTTTATTTAAAAAATAAATTAAAATGTCAATTTATAATAATAATTCTTAATATATATATATATATATATATATATATATATATATATATATATATATATATATATATATATATATATATATATATATATATATTATAAAAGCATATAATATAAAGATTATATATTTATGATATTATCCATTCAATCACAGTTAGATCGTCGATTGGACTAATGATTCGTAAACTAGTAATTTTCTCGATTCAATAATCAATCTATGGACCCCGCATTTTTGGCTATTATGTGTTTCTTTTTTTTTTTTTTTGATAATTAAGAATTTATTTAAAAGAGAGCGTAACAAACCAAAAGAATCTGAGCCCAAGGCCCAAAGGGAGAAAAAGAAAATCGGACGGCACTCTACACTAGAAATTATAGGAAAAGGCTTGACGAAGCAATAAACAATGGCCAAGACGAGATCAGCAAAACTCACACCTAATCCGGGTAGAGAAAACACCCAATACCGGCCCACATCGGGCAAAAGGCAACCCGCGGCCTGACAAAGACGACCCCAACTGACTATAAGTACCATCGTAATCACCCGGACGCGATCCACGATTGCCAAGAATATTAGAGGAAGGGCCAGACTACCGCGTTGATCACATTCCGCGAGTTATCCGCAGCAACCACGGCCCAGATGTTCTTAGTCTAACATCATTACATGAGATGAAAAATAGCATGTTGAGGATAAAGATGTTCTCATGAACTCTACTATTCGATTGTCTACAAGTGATAGATATATAGTAGCACCCCACGCAATCCTCTTTTAGTAATAGAGCAAAAGTTCCCCTTGGTAGCAATTACCCACAAGACTCATTCTCTCCCAATTCTCGGCATTATGGAGTTCCCATAACCTTAAAATCCTCGACCAAATACCGATGGTGAGATTGGCAACGAAGAACAAGTGATTCACATCTTCAACATTAGCTGGCAAAAAACACATGATATAAGTCGTACACTTGAGAAGTTTGTCTGCGTAAACAATCACATCTTGGATGGCCATCCAAACAATAAATGCATGTCTCCTGATGGCTCGGGGAAACCATATCGTATAATGCCAGCTGACCACCGGCATTTCGGGTATGTGTTCCCATTTAAAAGCGAGACTCGTTTTTGTTTTAGAAAACGATTTGGTGTATTAAACATTTTGTTTTTATTTTAAAGGAAAACGAAATAAGAAAGAAGAAAAGCATTGAAATGTGTTGACTCTTTGATAAGAAAAGGCAAGTCACAGGAAAACGGTGAGTCTGAGGGGTCGGGGTTACTTATCGAAAATGTCTGATGGAAGCGTAACCCTCCCAAGCCATTAAAGTTTAGATTACTAAACGAACTAAAGAAAATGTGAAACTTGACTAATCCCATTTAATGAATCTGAGAGAAGATAAACAATAATAATACCATATGTAAGATATATATATAAATAAATAATCAAGCAAAGTCAGGATATGAGAAAAAATGTATGCATAGGGCGGCATGTTAAGAAGCGCTATCAATTGGGAAACAATGTTAGTGTAATAACAAAGTAAAAACTATTCACATTCAATTAGAATTTGTTATAATCGTATGTAATTATTTATTAAAATGTCTATGAATGTTTAGCCTGAGCCCATTTATATGTTATACAAAATAACTCCCAAGATTCCATTTGTTAGAGTGTAGAATTAATACTATCTTTGGGAATTTTTGAAGGCCAGTTTTAAGGTTGAAGTTTTGAAATTGGAAGTTTGAAGATGAAATTGAAATTTGAGATTTTTTTTTGGACTTTTAGAAATTAGGAATTTTGAAAGAAAGAATTTAAGACTAGGACAAGTGAGATCTTGGAATTGAGATTTGTTGAGTGATCGCTTGAATTTTGAAATTATGAATTTGTAAGTGGAAATTGTGGAACTTAAGTTTTGAAATTATGACCTTCGATTTTTAGAGTATGACTCTTGAAAATTTGAAATTTGAGATTTGGAAGACTTGAATTTTAAAATTGAAAATTTGAATTTTGGAAATGAGAAATTTGGAATTTGAATTTTAAATTTGATAAAAATTGAGAAATGAAAATATAGAACTTGAATTTTTGTTTAATTTGAGTTTTATTAAATTAAGGGTGGGTGATAGTTCACATGTTAAAAGAAAATTAAATTGAATTATATATATATATATATATATATATATATATATATATATATATATATATATATATATATATATATATATATATATATATATATATATAAATCAGCAGTCCAATTTACAATTAAATAAACAAAAAAACAACAATATATATCTTCTGAGAAAAATAAAATAATAAGACTATAAATTAAATGACTAATATAATATATATATACAAGACAATTAATTAAAAAAACATATAAAGAAGAATAAAAAGAAGAAAGTCAAAAGAAAAAAAAATATAGTAGGGTAGCTCTGGACCGAGATGCACTCTTGAAATTTGAAATTCTGCGCCAGTGGGATCATCTCCCAAAATTGCCCCGAGCCAAGATTCCCAAGCGATCTTATTTTAAATCGACGCTTTAAACTTTGAGACCAACTAGGACCTTCCACTCAATGTGAGAAGACACATAGTCTCTTTAAAAAAAAAAATTAAACTTAAGGAACTAATATGACCTAAATTATATAAGCCCATGCCTTAATTTATTCTCCAAAAAATATTTAATTAAGGGCCATTAGGGTCTCACACTTTTTGATGGGGCAATGCATTGGTTTACTTTTCTCCTCTTCTTGAAATTAAGGGGGAGAGACCCCTTTTATAGGAAAAAGAGAGACCTCTCTCCTTGTCTACTTCAATGTGGGATTGCCTCCCACAAAGGGAAGGGAATCCCAAGCCTCAAAATTTGGGGTTTATAAATATGCCTCTTGATGGGATTCATGAGTGTAGCAGAACACGAACAATGAAGTAAAAGCGAAGGTGTGAAAGAGTGAGTGAAGCGAGATGGGACTATCGAAAAAAGAGACCCCTAAAGTGTCAAGAGGACACTAAAGGCAAAGACAGAGGGCCCTATATACACACCCCTAAGGGTGGACAAAACGAAAAAACAAAACAAGACAACCTATAGTCAGCCCATGATATAGATCCAACTTCAAATAAGAAGGTCCTCTGAAGGTGAAGCACAGTATCGAAATGCAAAGCAGGTAGAAGTCGACACATATGGGTACTAGGAATGGTCATGTGTGTCTTGTATAGCGATCAACACCGTCATGGAGAAACTCATGAGCTAGCGCGGAGTCACGACTGACGAAATAAACCATGTATTGATCAAGAATGTAGATGATAATGACCATGAATATTGAGTAGCGATATATATCTCGATAAAGATAAATCGAGAGTTCTAAACTATGGTGAAGAGGCATCAATAATGTTTGGCACATTGTGCTGGCAAATATGATGCAAATGAAGAGTCTGAACTAATCGATCCATATGAAGGGCGTCTGAGCGCGTCTGTGAGGCCGAAATTTGAGCGTCACGATCTGGCGAGGCTAGCGAGATGTGATGCGGATGAAGTCGGGCCGCCTAATGTCACGAGGAAGACAAAGTTGAGCGTCGACTGTGGTGCTAGGAAATGTGATGCAGATGGGAGTCCTGAGACATCTAATCCATATAAGGCGGCGAAGTGTGAGCGCTGGCGCAAAAAATGAAGTCTGAACATCCTAATCTGGCGAGCTAGCGAATGTAGGCCTACAAAATGAAGTCGAACCGATCCATATGAAGGCGAAGTCTGAATGCTTGATATGCAGAAGACGAAGTTTGAACGTCTGATCTACTGTGTTAGAAAATGTGATGTAGATGAAATTTTGTGACGCCCCAAACCGGGGTGTCCGTTGACTATCCGTCAACCTGCGGAAAATCTATACATCTCGGGATCCACAGAGGCAGCATTACATGAGAGTAAAATGCCTCTTGGGCTCATAAACCAATATTCATAAAAACAAATATCACAACTATTCTCCAATTATCTCCCAATAATTCAATAGTTGATTTCACTTTTATACAAACATATATTAAAATCTACAACTCTAATACATGTTATGTCCAAAAACCATCAAAGCCACAAACCGGCTTCTTCAAAATCAGCCTCTAAATGAGTTGTCTTCTTGAGCGCTCCCTGTACCTGAAAAGTAATGTCCCTCGGCGAGACAGGCTATCGCCCGAGTGATGGAATCACCCTAAATGGGTTATTCCCCACCTAAGTGCATATACGTCTCCAAAATAAACATACACTCCAAAGTAAATCGTGATCCTCTTGAATGTCTACACTGATCACCCCATATCCACAGTCACTGACTCTCACTCATACTTGCTAAGCAGTATGAAAATAATCATTCAAAGAACAAATCTTGTTGTTCTTGAAAAAATACTACGAAATATTAGGTAAAATATGGGACTGCCACTATTCCGAGGGGCGGAAGGTGGTTTGGTGGCTTTCAAACAGATCATGGTCCTCATCGAAATGATCTGTTGGCCCATCTCGACCCGATTCTCCGAGATATCATCTGTGAAGTCCTTCCCTTGACCATGTCCCGTTTTACAAAAATTCGCATCATGCACTCGCTTTAACTACAGGTTACCGGTGCATATGAAATGCATTATGCCATTTTTAAAACCATTTAATACAATATGTCAATATGCATATTTTCAATCAACTACTATTACACACGCATGTATTCAGCATCAACCATCGCGATTTGCAGCTCACTTGAAGCTGATTTAAATTATCATCTCCAATGGCTTACCAACACAATTTAATTCTATATAATTGTGTCATTGAGTTAACACATCAAAGTCATGTCTTAACCTATCTATTTCCACACATACCAAGCAATGCATTTCAACAATTCAAACACACAACATATGGACGATTTGGTCGATTCCACTACAAACAGGCGATTTTAACGAGTCCCAGCGAAACATGTGGGCTATCCGTGGGCAGCCCACTCATCCAACATTTGTTCCACTTTTTGAAACCGATTTCCTCGGCCATATCCGGCCTCCTACACATCAATACATGATTTAATGCATAATTCATCACCCAAAATGACCCAACAGTCCGTGGACTGTGCAAACCGTCTCCAAAAATTCCCAACAATTCGGTCCCAAGTTTTGGGACCGATCAAACGGCCCCTCACGGCCTCAATCATACTCAAACATCACAAAGCACTTAAACCAAGAATAAAACAAGTAGGATGAAACCCCTACCTCACGGAGTTTGTCAAAACTCCTTAAATCCAGTGTCCTCGCGTTGTCCTCTCCGCGTAGAGTAGTTTAGCTTCTTGTCAGAAGGAACAGACGATGGATGCTTTATATAAATCTAGAGAGGGAGGGGACACTCTCTCTCTAAAAATGAAAACAAAACCTTCTGCATCTCCCTTTTCTTCCTCCTTACGTTTTCTTTTCCTTTCTTTTTATTCCTTCATTTTGCTTTTCTTTTCTTTTTCTCATTTCTCATTTCATTTTCCTTTCATTTTCTCTTCATTTTCTCTTCTCCTTTGGTCCTTTTCTCTCCCTTTTTGGAGCAACCACTCATTCGGTCAAAAGGAGGAAATTTCCTCCCCTTTTCCTCTACCCATTTGTGTGGCTACCAATTTTCCATATTTTTCTTAAACCCTTTTTATGACATCATCACCACATGGCTCAATGTGAGCCATGGGATTCATTTCCCACACATGGCTAATTGTGAGCCATTCCTTTCAATGCCAAGTGTCACTCTCTTATGGTGCCATGTGGCATCCCCAACCTTGCCATGTGTCATCCGACACCCACGCCTCGAAAAACGTGAAATCCCGACCACCTCGGAATCCAGCTGAAGTGCCGATGTGGTTACCCAGGTCTGCGAAGACTATTTGTTGAAGTAAAGCCGTCATTCGAGATTTAGAAAAATTCCAGTTTGACGAAATTACCATTTATCCTTCCTTAAGAAATCTGGATTTTTCAGGGGTCTCTGAATTTGAACATCGATCCATATGAAGTAGAAGTGAATGCTTGATAAGCGACGAAGTCGAGCGTCGATCTTGTGCTAGAAAATGTGATCTGATTGAAGTCGAACATCGATCCATATAAAGGGGTGAAATCCCGAAGATGCACGATATGTAGAGGGCGAAGTCGAGCGATCTAATCGTTGTCTTCAGCAAATGTGTCTGAGATGAAGTCGAACATCTGATCCGTGACCTGAGTAATCCCGAACGTCTTTGTGCGATCTTATGAATGTAATCTGATTGAAGTCTGAACCTCCGATCCATATACTCATGAGAAGTCTGCGAAAGTCGATATCTGGAAGATGAAGTACGAGCGTCCCGATATGCTTCTTATGATGTGATACAATCCCGAACATCGATGCATATAAAGGCGAGGGAAATGCGAGCGCTTGATATGCGAGAAGATGAAGTCTAAAAAGTCTAATTGCGGTGCTATGTGAATGTGTGATACGGATGAAGTTTGAACATCGATCCATATAAAGAGAGAGAGTGCGGCGCTATTATCTGAGAGGAAAGAGTCTGAACGTCGGCTAGGTGCTAGCAAATGTGATGCAAATGAAATCTGAACATAGATGATCATATGAAACGAAATACGAATGCTAATATGAAATGATGCGGATATCACGATCTAAAGATAGTGAGTGAAGTTAGAGGGTATGCCCTAGTATGACATCCAGAGAAACATGATGAAGTCAATGTCACTTAACAATGGCTCATATCCTCGATAAGAACTGTCTGGACAAATCGACCACCTCCAAATGATCCCGAAAGATAAGGGATATGCCCCAGGGTGGCATCTATCACAACACGATGAAATCCCAAAATTTCATAACAAGACTCATCCTCTCGATAACAATTGTATGCCTGACGAACAAATTCTGATGGATGCAGCGAATAAGGGTTGTTTAGGGGAGGTTGCATCCGTTTTACGGTTTTTTTGGGCCTTTGGTCAGGTGTATTCTTTGGTTGTGCGGCGTTGCCTTTTGGAAATAAATGCTTACTTATCCAAAAAAAAAAAAAATAAAAAATAAAATAAGGGTTGTGCCTAAGTATGACATGTATGTCATCCAATAGAATGTGATGAAACCCCGAGAATATGGCTGACATCTCGACAAGAATACATGCACACAAAGCGAAACACATCCAAATGATCTGACGGATAGGGTGCATGCCTGATCACGACATAATAATAGAATCGGAGTCTAAATCTTGCATCCCCGATAACAAAGGCAAATCTTGGGTCATACAGAGCCACTTGGCTAGAGATGGATCCCGATGCTAGCAAGGCATCTCCACAGAAAAAGCCACATAATAATGTCCGGATGTCGACAGTCTCAGTACCCTGCTCCAAGTAGATGCTATTAAAAGAAAACATTAAATCCCATTGTCTCGGGGTGGTCTTATGACACGGGCCGTAATGTTATTAGGGTGATAAGGTAAAGAAATGAAGGGAAACTAGAGCAAGCTTGATGATCAACCCGATGCCCTCGTGTGTGGAATGCCACATGCATAAGAAGTCTCATGAGCCATGGACACAAGAACATCCAATGGAAGTGCTAAAAATAATGATGTGATGCAAAAAGTGTAACACGTGGTGAGATAGGTAAGAGGAAAAGGATGTAGAGTGAAACATCAAACTCGAAATCAATAAACATATAAAGGTGATAAATGTGAAAATGAGAATTTGAAGTCGAGAAGATAAATAATAGTATGGAAAAACTAATGATGATATGATGAATCTACCCCGAATCAACATGGAGAGAAGACATGTGTCGTTGATATATTGGATGATGAATATGACAGCGACTTCGCTAGGAGGGTTGGTCATCATATACCAATAAAATCTCAAAGTAAGTACATGATACTGGGATCTTGGGAAGCTCACATACAAACTCCATAGAAGTAATATATATACACTCGAGACAATGATCCTGCCAAATCCATGCATTTTCAGGGGTCAACATACTAATCATTACACGTGCGCATTTATATATATATATATATATATATATATATATATATATATATATATATTTCTTTCTTTCTCTCCTTTTTTTTCCCTTTTTTTTTGTTTAGTTTAGTTTTTTTTGCGCATGGAAATTTGAATGAAACAATGAGAGACAAATATGTGATAAATGAACATATCTCAATGCGAAGTCTGATAAAACAACTCCAATGAAATAATATAGCGCCCCTCAAAGCCCGAAGTCTACGAATAAATGTCTAGAATGAGTGAAGGGATGACACTGTGACAAACACTTGCGGTAAAATGAATAGATCACCAACCTAAGTGGGGAAAGAATGAGATAAACGAGAAGTCAAATAGAAAGAAATTAAGGTGGCTCATAAAACTATGAAATAAACTTGGATATAAGGGAAGCAATGTGGTAAAGCGTATAAAGAACATGTCGATGTGTCCGCCTTTCGGAAGATCCCTAAACAAGGCATCCACACGGGAGGGCTATCCCGGTATGAAAGGTAAGCGAGGCTATAAGAAAAAAATGAATGCATGCGTGAGGCCACTGCGATGAGCTAGCAAGCGTTAAAAAATGTGGTAACAAGTGATAAGGTATATGGCTAGCAAATGATGGCCACCCGTCTGCGACGAGGTCTCTCAAGCGTAAAACTTTTTTCGGATTGATCCACATTGTGGTTGACTCACGAGTGGTTTCCATCCCCAAATTCATCAACCATACAGCTCCCTTTGGGGTTAACTCTCTCTAATAATGTAAGGTCGCTCCAGGTTGGGTCTGAAAACTTGCCTCTTTCTGGGAATTAGGTGACCTTCTTGAAATCCTCTTAGGACTCTCAAAACCAAATCGCCTTGCTGGTAGTGGTCTAGGCTTGACCCACTTTTTGAAAGCACGGGCCATCTTCCTTTGGTAAGCCTGAATATGGTCGTGACTTTCAATCCTCTGCCCCAATAGGCTAAGTGATCGGCGTGAAATTTGAACCACTGCCTCTGAGAAATCTACATTTGCTCTGGGAGGTTACTCTCGAGGATTCCATCTCTATCTCTTGAATGAAAGCTGCCTCCGTGCCATAAACTAGAGTAGGTGTGGCTCTGTAGAAGTGCAAAAAGGAGTGTATATGCCCATGTCGAGAAAGGAAGCTTCACGGACCGGTCGAGAAGTCTCGATCATCTTACCTGAGAATCCTCTTAATATTCTTGTTTGCGGCCTCTAATGCCCCATTTGTGCACGGCCTATACGTGACGATGCGTGATCTTGAGTGCCATATCTACGCCAGCCAAGATCTCGACCTCACCCTTGAATGCACACATCCGATGTCGACTCATGAACCCCATGTCTGGAGATAATGTGTGATCGATAAAGGTGTACTTTGGCGGCGCCCAGCTTTGCATAGAAGTGGCCTCCACCGCTTCATGAAATAATCAATATCAACTAGAATGAACTCGCATTACTAAGAACTTGACGAGAATCTTCCCCCGATAATATCTATGCCCCAATGATGAAACGACGGTGTAGGAGTTGTCGTACGACTCGATGGTGGAGCGTGTATGAGGATCTCGTAAAAATACGACACTGTACATCTCTGAACAATGTGATGTCTGTCTCCATGAAGTCGACCAAAATAGCAGTCCTCATAATCTTACAAGCCAACATATGTCCTCCCATGTGGGCCCCACAAACTCCGGTATGGACCTTTCTCATTGCCCGATCAGCTAAATCTCGATCTAAGCATAACAATAACAAACCATCACGTATGCCTTTGTATATGGTGTCTCTCCATGTATCCGCAAGCGGGTGTGGCGCCTTAAAGCTTTCTTGTCCTTGGGCGTACGGCCTCGAGGTGTGTGCCGTATCTAAGAGCGATAAATATCATGATCTGCAGCCGGACCGTCATCAGGCCCCGACTCGTCAATTGTGACAATAGCGGGAGACGCCGGTCTCAATGAATTAGCGGGGCGAACTACCACACCTTCGGAAATGTCAATCATGGAAGCGAAGTAGTTTGGAGCATCGACCAGTGGTCTGTGCTCTGGGTGGGTGAGTGTAGCTCGAGGTCTGTCAAACCTCCCTACTAGTAACTCTAAATGGCATGATATGGCCTAAGCTTCCATGCTTTGATGTAATCACCACAGATACAATCTGTCACTAGATTAGAATCCACCAAGATATCTCCATTTTCTAATCTAGGGAGGCTCGAGTGGGTCTACAGCCCGAGGATACATGCCTCGTGCCATTGATGTTTGTTGGCGTGGCCGGATAACGATCCGTAAAGGCCAAACGAACTGATCTCGAGATATGATCGCCATGCGGAGAAATCAATAGAACACTTATCCATATCCAGAATGGTTATTACATTGCCATCGAGTACATCGCTAGCAGACGAACGCTAGTCACCCTGCGATCTCCTTATCCGGAAAATCATCATCAATCACTCTATTGTTTGTGGGGCTTGGCCCTTTTGGAAATATATTCTTAATTATCCAAAAAAAAAAAAAATCACTCTATTGTTAGTAACCGGAAGTGAGGCCAAGTGATCTGCTAACACACTCCCTTTTATAGACTTTTGAGTGACATAATGAATATCAAACTGTCGAAGTGAAACCGTCTCATAAGTCTGCTTTAGTCAAAGCGAGTGCGTCAAACAAATATCTCAAAGGATCTAAACGAGAAACAAGCTTCACGGAATACTCTGTCATGTAATGTCTCAATCTCCGAGTGGCCAAAACCAAAGCTAAATAGAAGCGCTCAATCATAATGTACCTTGTCTCATACTCTAACATCCTCTTACTCAGATAATAGATAGCTTGCTCCCTACCGGAATCATCAAGCTGGGCTAGCATGCACCCTAAAGCGACATCTGAAACTAACAAATATAACAAGAGAGGTCGTCCAAGCATGGAGTACCAAACGAGGAGGGAAGAGCAAATACTCTTTAATTACGCTCAAGCGCTCTTGGCTGCGATCATGAAACCAGGTTGTTTCTTCCTTAGAAATTCGGAAAGATAGGCTCTGAAGTATCTGTCGATCTAACAATAAACTGCTAATATGTTGCAACCTACCCAGAAACCCGGATCTCGGTCTCGTGCATGGTGGAACATGTAAGGATAGCTTACGATCTTATCGGGGATCTGCCTCCCGATACCTCTCTCAATGTGTAGCCCCGAGAGCTTCCCGAGAAGTCACTCCAAAGTGCACTTCTTGGGATTCAATCTCAATCTAAAGCATCTGATCCTCTGAAAGAAGCGCTCTAGAGGAGCCCAATGATCTGCCCTATCACGAGACTTCACAATCATATCATCCACATAGACCTCAACATCCTTGTGCATCATGTCATGAAAGCGATTGTAGTAGTACTCTCACGATAGAGTACTTTTGCATTCTTGACAAGCGGCATGACTCTATAACGATGGGGTGCCACTCGGTGATGAAAGGTGTCTTCTCCACGTCGCAGGAGCCATCATAATGTGATTATAACGAGAGAATCCATCCATAAAGACAACATCGCGTACCTACGGTACTATCAACGACATGTCAATATGTGGGAGAGGAAAATCATCCCTTTGTGCTAGCCTTTGTTGAGATTTCTAAAGTCACACAAACTACAACCTTCTTGAGTCATGCAGGAATAGGGACAACATTAGCCAGCCACTCGGGGTATTGGACCACTAATATGAAGCGTTAAGTTGCTTTTGAATCTCCTCCTTCACCTGTAAACTCCATCGAGGGTGTAATCGCCTCAATTTTTGCTTAACCGGTCTAGCATGTAGCCGCAGTGGTAGTGTTGAACTGACTATAGAGGGTCGAGGCTTTGGCATGTCCTCATATGACCATGCAAAACATCCAGAAATATCGTCTGAGAAGTAGCTTTGAGCAAACTATCCCTCTCATCTAGACGAGTGGTCTTAGATCCTCATCTCTACAGGTTGGTTTGCGTACGAGTTCAAGCGTCTTAAGGTCATCAAAGGAGGTGAGGCTTCGCTCATCAATAAAGCTATGATCGAGATTAGACTATTGCTATCATCAAATCGGTACGCAAGGCTCATCATCAATATCATGAATATGTGATGTGTGGGTGAATGAGGTGCGCATGCATCGATATCATCGATAAAGGAAGACGGATGAATACTTTCGAGAAAATGCTCGAATTCATAGATGAAAGGCAAGTACATCATCGAACAAGAGACAAATCGATAACATCAAAGAAAGTGGTGGGTCCACAGCATCGGACTCTCCTACAACATGTCCTAGAATATCAGGAGATGCAATATCAACAATAACATCTTTGCAAATGTCGCATCATCATCGGAAGCGAGAAGCGTCTCGTCATCTCTCGAGAAGAAAATGAAAATAACTAAGTGCCTGATACGGCTCAGTGACTAATAACCATCCGGAGTAGCTCCTCATCATAATTGTCAGACGACATAACCCCATCAATACCCCATAATCAGCTATCTCATCAGGAAAGCACATAGTGATCACACTAGACCGCCCAAGGGAAGGAGGAGCGATCAAGGTGGTAGAAGTGTGAATTTCCACCTGGCCCCATTTGTGAAAAAGTGAAGTCACGGCTCCAACATGCTAGATATCAGTAGGCTCATAAATCGATCCATTAGGATGCAATAATGGCTCTGAAGCCCTCACAAAATAGTCAGTCAACCTCAAACTATAAGGACGAAGAGGATAGTCATATGGAATGTGATGAAGTCGAGATCTGACCCTCTCCCGGCATAGCTGTGCCATGCATTGAAAATCTGCCTCTACGGGTACAAATCCTAAACCAAAGGTGGTCGTGGTTGTGTGATAAATTCGCTCACGGCCATGTTGGCGAGCACCCTGAAAACCCAAACTAGGCATGTCTGTATGCTCTCCTCATCATCTCTAAACGGCTGTAGTGCTACTATCTTGTCAAATGACATGGAGTCTTGAATCTTTAACAAATCCCTCGACTCCACGATGTACATCTCATCAGCGAATCTCGGTCATGAAAATCATCACCCCATGGCTAATCTCTCGATACCGGCTCGAAGTCAAATGTGCCCCTCGTAGATGAACTAAGTGATCCCTTGACCATGAATGAACTTCACCTTCAAATGAAGGGAAGATGGGATAAGCGCCCTGACACTAACGGATCCATGGCTGAAGTAGGTTAAGGAATCTGAGGAGATCCTCAAAATCGAAAACGAACTGAAAAATGGCTTGTGATCATCATTTCGAGAGTCGAGGTGCCCGTCACCTACTGCAGTCTGTCATAAGCTCTCTCAATACGTAGATGGCTGAGAAATTTGTGGGCTCTGTATCACAGAGCAGTGCGTTAGCGGTGGGCTACATTTGGGGTAGATCCATTGTCTAAGAGGAACTTGAGATGGAACTCTGACGACCTAAACAACCAATTGATATAGCCACAAGGTCGGTATAAGTGCAGACCCTCAGGATCAAGTCATCCTTGGAGAAAGCAATCTGTTGGCTGAACCCGGTGAGCATGTATCAGAGGAGCCCTACGGAGATATAGTCGTGTCAGCTTCGAATCAAACCCCAGAGCCCTAATCAAAGTCTCTCTCTATGGGTGGTTGAGGAAACTAACAAACTCCAAATAGAATCACGAGCATGTGTACTACATGGTACAACCCAATGATCTTATCATCCTCTCATTCCAGCTCGTCTACAGTAGTCGGGATCTATGGCTAGAGATGGAACTGGGGCTCTTGTCGACCACTCTACCTCTTTGATAACATACTAGATCTCTGGTGATCAAGCTTGTCCCTCGAAGTGTGGATGCAAATAAAAGAATTAAGACACTATAATGAAACCACACTCAGCCTCCACGATTATTGGGGATCCCAGCCCAGGGTAATGCCGCGCCCGAAAGCGACATGAGGAAGGTGAATACGCTGGCTAAAACACCTCATGAACCCCATCATTGCCATACCCATCATCAAATGCTATGGGCTCCGACCTCTGATCATCTCATGACAACATATGGATGCGATCCTCGAACTCAACAAAATCAATGAAATGAATACCTCCCGCTGGAGGAGGAACCGCATGTGTAGAGTGAGTCGGAAGGGGTTCGGCGATGCTAGGTTGTCCCAAGCGCACAATACTGGTCAATCAAATCGAGCGGCGTGTCTCAGCGGTCTGCCTTGATACGTAGTATGCCCGAGGCCACGATGATAGCGCCAATGTAGGTCCGTCCGAAAATGAGGGTGAGCGACTTCGCGGTAATGGCCCATAAATGGACTAAGCGATCAGCCAGGTTATCGATATACGTAAGACCTCACCCAAAGGCATTCCTAGTGGTGTAAAGTGTCTGAGCTGTCTAGGTTGTTGTGTAGGAACTGTGGGCACTCGGGGTCTAAGATGAGTAATAGGTGGCCTCTCCACCGACGTGCGGTGTATGGCGGGTGTGGTGGAGTGTATGGGCGGTAACCTAAAGCGGTGAGGAGGTGAGGTATGGAGTGCATATTGAGCCAGAACTGCAGGTGTGTAGGAAGTCCTATACGTAGTATAGATGCGTCGAGGCACAGGTGCCCGTGTCTAAAGGAACCGATGGCTCCTACCTCCCCTGGTCTAGATGGCTTCTTCCCCTTACTATTAGAAGAGGAAGAATCCGACCATGTAAGCAGCGCCATCTGCATCCCTTGTCTGCTTCCTGATACCCTCTCTATCAAAGCTCTGTAATCCATAATCGATACGCCCATAAGATGTCTAGCGTAACTGGGCTGTAAACTCCTCATGATCATGCTAATCTGCTCTCTCTCTGATGGACGATCAATCATATGAATAACCTTCTCCCTCCAACGGGAAATGAATGATGTAGCGAGTCTCGGTCTTTGAGAAGCTGTAAGAATCAAACTCATGGACAAGATCCTCCCAGTGTCAGCTGCGCGAAGCATCCAGGTGGCAAACCGGCTATGCCACACTGCTCGGTGACAAAGGGAACAACATGATCAGCGAGCCTCAGCCTAAACCCGTACCCCTCATGTTGACTATATATCCTCGAATGAGTCGTGGACATCCTGCACATCGCTCATATTAGGCATCAGGGAAATTTGGGTGGTAGTGGGGTCACGGGTGCCTTATCAAATCAGTCCCACCACGTCCATACTCTGTGACTCTCGACTGTCTAGCGTTTACTCTACTCTACGTATCTGCGATCATCGAGGAAACAACTGATAGTGATGCAAGTGGGAATAGTCGCATGTGGCTAGATCACCTATGTAGACCTCTAGATGACAACAGAAATGCCTTGAGGGATAGGCAGCGGTGCCATCTGAGCCATCGATGGAGGTGGAGGTGGAGGTGGTGCCCCATCAGCCCGAGCTATCCTCACACATCTTTCTTTGGCTGAGCCTGTTGTCTTTCAATCCTATTAGGTATGTCTTTGTATCTGAAGCGCGGCCTTGGCCAGCCATAATCTAACTCAATACTTAGTTACATGGATCCATATCTATGATCTAACCTGAAGATGGTCCCAGTATGTGTCAGTGAATCCTGAAAGTGTAACCGAAACAAATAAAGTGGAGTCCATGTCGAACCAAAAAGAATCTTTATAATGAAGCCAGAAATAAGCAATCATCACTATACAAAATTGCCCACTTGGAAGCTCAATACTCACGATCAAATGCGTGTATACCTAGAAGCAAGTAGAGGGTCTGGATCCATATCATGACAAAACCAGCCACCGAAGGCTCCACGGATGCACCATTGTGTGGGATGAGGTCGGTGGGATCTGGCTTCGACTATGGGTCGATGGTGGCTCACAAAGGCAGGTGGGTAGTCTTTTAAGGGTCCCTAGCGGGAGATGAGTTGTACCCTCCGGTGGGTACACAACCTCCCTACCGTCTGAAGGACGGTAGCCTCTATGCAAGGTGGTCATCAACTCCACACATGCACTTCTGCTTGGACATCGGAGGCGACCTATGGTAAAGACTCGCTCTCTCGGCCTTTCGGGGAATGACTAGGAGTGTATAGTGTACGTATTGGATTGCATCAGAAAAACCCTAAATGACATCTAAACCCGAGGAAAAGGCACACAGTCATGAGTATCACAAATACATTCTGACGTCTGATCTTGAGAAGATCGGACTCTCGACATCAATATGTCGTAGCCTCGAAATCTTTGCAAGAAACATGGATATCATTAGACCTCTGATCAACGGCTGGTGAAAAGCAAGCAAGGGCTGACAGTCTCATTACAAGCGCCAAAACCAAGAGACACAAAGTGGAGCGAGGACTAGAGGTTTGGAGATAAGGGGATACATGTGCACCCCCCACACATAGACATGCGACGAGCAATCATCTGAGGAGAAAGGTAGTCATCTGATAGGCCGATCGTAAAAGCGCGGTATATCATCCATGTCTGGAAATAATCTAAGTAAAATTATAAGATGAACATGATATTGCATATAACAAACAATGAGAAAAAGTGACATAGCAGAGATGAGCAGGAAGAATGGAGCCAATGAAATTGACCAACCAATACTAATGATACAACAATTAGACATATGAAAGATATCTGACTCGGCTAGTCAAAATTAGCATTGTGCTATACACAAAAAAGCACGAAAAAGAAGTATCTATCAATCAACCAATCAAACTCCACATTTTCCCTAATTTGTATTCAAGCTTGACCCTCACTGTCCCTAGCGGAGTCGCCATTTTGTGGACCCCACATTTTTTGCTATTATGCGTTTCCCACTTAAAAAGGTGAGACTTGTTTTTTATTTAAAAAAAAAAAAACCTTTTTAGAAAACGGTTTGGAGTCGCCACTTATTTTTGTTTTTATTTTAAAAGGGAAAACAAAAATAAGAAAAAACTCCGTGTGTCCGATAAGAAGCGGGTCTAGGAAAGCCAGAGTCTAGGTTGAGGTCGAGGTTACTTATCGGGAAGGTGCGATGGAAGCGTAACACCCCTCTAAGCCCCTAAAGTCGGGTCTCTACTAAACAAACTAAGGAAAATATGACTTTTGACTAATCAACTAATTACGAATGTGATAACTTGATACAAAAAGCATGCAAGAACATATATAAATAAATAGTAAGCAAAGTGGATGAAGAAAGAAATGTGTACCTGGACGGCATGTTAGAAGCGCTATCAATTGGGAAACAATGTTAGTGCAATAACAAAATACTAACTATTCACATTCAATTAGAAATTGGTTATAAATCATATGTCAAATTATTTATTAAAATGATACATGGAATGTCGGGCCCCACCCAAGCCCATTTATTTGTTACACAAATTAACTCCCAATTCCATTTTGTGGAATTGTAGAAGTAACAAATGTGTTTGAAATTTTGAAGACCGGATTAAATTGAAGTTTTGAAAATTGGAAGTTTGAAGATGAAATTTGAAATTTGAGATTTTTTTTTGGGACTTTTAGAAATTAGGAATTTTAAAAATTTAAGGCTAGAGACAGTGAATCTTAAATTTTTTGGATAATTAACTGAATCTTAGAATTGAGATTTGGAAATTTGAAATTGATCGCTTGAATTTTGAAATTATGAATTTTGTAAATTTGAAATTATAAACTTTAAAATTGGAAATCGGAAATTGTGGAACTTAAGTTTTGAAATTATGACACTTGAAAATTTGAAATTTGAGATTTGAAGGACTTGAATTTTAAAATTGAAAATTTGAATTTTAGAAAATGAGAAATTTGGAATTTGAATTTTGAAATTTTGATACTTAAAAATTGAGAAATGAAAATATAGAACTTGATTTTTTTTTAATTTGGGGATTTATTAAATTAAGGGTGGGTGATAGTTCACATGTTAAGGAAAAATAAATTGAATTATATATATATATATATAAATAAACAAAAGCAACAATATACTTTACAAAAGGAAAATAAAATAATAAGACTATAAATTAATGACTAATATATATATATATCTGAAGACAATTAATTAAAAAATAACTATATAAAAGAAGAATAAAAGAAGTCGAGAAAAAAACACAGGAAGAGTAGGGGTAGCTCCTGGACCGAATCACCTCTTAAGTGAAGTTGCCTCAAGCCGGGATCGTGCTAAAAATTGCTCTAGAGCCAGATTCTGCCCAAAGGCAATCTCATTTTAAATCAAATCTTTAAACTTTAAGACCAACTAGGACATTTCACTCAATGTGAGAGAAGACACATAGTCTCTTTAAAAAAAAAATAAACTTAAGGAGCCCAATAGGACCTAAATTATATAAGCAGTACCTTAATTTATTATCGAAAAAATATTTAATAAGGGCTATTAGGGTCTCCACCTTTTTTTGGTGGAGCAAGCCCAGTTCCCTTTTCTCACTTTTCAAAATTAAGGGGAGAGTACATATATGGAAAAGGAGACCTCTCTCCACCCCATCTGCTTACGTGTGAATTGCCTCCGAAAAGGGAAGGGAATGTCAAGCCTCAGAATTTGGGGTTTATACAATCCAATTTTAAAAAGATTGGTTTTTAACTTGAATGAATTCATAAATTAAAACTCATTCAATTTTCTTTTTTAAAACATGGTTTGGTCATTATTTTGAAAAAAGAAAACAATTTAATGAACTCTTAAGAAAAAAAATGTTAAATTAAGCTCAATATTGCAAGTTACAATAAAATGTTGTTGGTGCTGCTGATATTTTAGATAATAGTTTGTTAAGATTATTGAAATCCATGTCTTAGTCATACCCTTAGAACTATGTATATGGCAACACTACAAGAAAAGGTAGAATTAGTGGTGGATTTTCAATGTGGAAAAATAAAATTGTCACTAAATTTTCTATTAGCAACGAAATTTAGAAATTGTCTTAGAATTACTCAATGTAATAGTTTTTTTTTTGGATAATTAAGAATTTATTACCAAAGAAATGAGAAGCCCTGACCAACGAAATTACAGGAACAAGGCCCACAGGCCAAAAGAAAATGGACACCTCCCCTAAAATTAGAGGAAGGGCATCAGCCATTCATAACCCCTCGAAACGAAAAGGCATACCAACCAAAACATAAGCCCGCAAACCGAGGCTAGCGAAAAATAAGACCCACATAACCCAGCCACAGCACGGGCAAAAGGCGTGAGGACGATAAGAGAGACAAATCCCATGAGCTAGAGGACCACCAATCCACGCAGGTCGGGTAGACGAACCCTTGATTGCCAAGGAGATTAAGCGGGAAGGCCCACCTCTCACCTGACGCTCTATTAGAGTTATTCGACAACATGAGATACCCGAGAGATTCTAAGTCTAACCTCGTCTGAATGAGGTGGAGAAAATAGCATGTTGGGGAACAAAGATGTTCTCATGAATTCTCTTATTTCGTTGTCTCCATAAGTGGTAGATAGTAGCACCCCATGCCCAATCCTCTTGTAATAGAGTGGAAGATTTACCCTTGGGAAGCGGGTTGCCCTGAAAAAATTCATTCTCCGATTCCTCGTGGCATTCTAGAATTCCCACCTGACCTTAAAATCCTCATCCGAGATACAGTGAGGTGAAATGGAAACCGAAGAGCAGTGGTCCCCATCTTCAGCTAACCGGCAAAAACCTGGACTAGAGTTGGTAAGGCCCCACTTGAGAAGCTTTATCTAGAGTAACCAATGCATCTGGATGGCCATCCATACAAATAAAGCATGTCTCCCAATAGCTTGGGAACGAATCGTAGAGTGCCGGTTTACAGCGGAAGGCATTTCGGTCTAATATGGTACCAAAGGTAGGCTAACGAGGAAAACCCCGAGGAAGGCGGGCGTCGAGAGACAATATCCTCACTTTAGAGACATCAAGGCGATAATCAACCTGACTATCCTTGATAGCAATGAGTGCGGAAGGTTAGCGATAGGCCGAGTTCCACTATATCTGATAACCTCCATGCATGGCGTGCACTGAATAAGCGGAATCATATATGATCCTTTCACCATAGCAAAGGGAAGGAGAGGACAATGGGTTGACAATCATGCCATAAAGGTCCCAAACACCATTGCACACCTTGTGTTTTATGAGAGGTCGATCCTATCCCTTAGCGAGTAGTTCATGACTCGAGGGTAATGAGTGCGGGACTTTTGCACACGAAACTCCACTTTGTCTTAAGTACCATCTCCGAACCCCGGGGCCACCCACAGCGGAGTCCTTTCTATAAAACAAATTCCAAATGTGTTTCATAATATTTTGCATCGATTCAGATCTTTTGCTGCGTCATAGACCCGAGCCACCCTCCCTCCTTTAAGAGCCAATGGACCTGTTGACCTTTGCGGCTGGGCATTTCCATTTTCGGACCACTTAGAAAGCTGGCGAATAATTGCTCGATCTTAGCGATGATGAACTTATGAATAATGAGAATCTTTGCACGGTACACGAATACTATGCGAGCGATGCAATCAGGCGCGATCTCATAATAAGATAAAGAAATCTGCTTTGGTCCAGAGTGGATCGGCCATAATTTTTTTATCAAAGAAGGCCAATTGGAAGTCTGGAATGCGGAAAAATCGTAGAGATCAATGGACTCGAGATATTTCATGGAAACCTCCCCTGGCCCGAAGCACATGTGTTCGAGTAAATCATTCTGCTTTACATCATCATTAACCTGACAGAACATGAAGCTCTTGAGCGTTCACTTGAAGCCCAGAAAAATTTTCAAAACTGCTAAGCTCGTCCATGATAATTTGGATCTTTGAATTTGTGTCCCCCATAGCAAATCTGAAAACATCATCCTATGAGAAAGCATAGAGTGAGTTAGGTTAATTTCCTTACATTTTAGGATGAAGCGAAAACCTTGCCTGTAAGAGTGCATTGATAGGATAGAAAGCTTCCATAATGAGGATGAACAATAAAAGGGGATAAGGGGACCCTTAACATCAGCCAAGCTTATATGAACCATGACTCACCATTCCACGACCCGCAGAGAAGGATGGGAGGTGATCGTCTCACATCTCATAAGGTAAGCTAGTACCCATTCTTGAGGACTTGCCAAAGAATCTGACTCAGAAGCTAATAATTGTCATAGGCCTTCATGACGTCGACTTTGAGTGCACCTAGGAGGACCATTGTCTCGATGGTAATTTATCATAATCTCTTGGGTGATAAGGGATGTTGTCCGCGTCTCCGGCACACACAAAAGCAGGCGAGGAATGGCTGCCATAATCTCGGGTAAGCCATTTAACCTCGCAACAATGATCTTCGAGATGCATATAAATGGGTATTCTGACGGGAAATAGGCCTATAATCGTGCATAGAACCAGGGTTAGAGACCTTTGGAACCAATGTTAAAATTGTGCAGTTTATCTCTCTAAGCATACAACCAGAGTTGAAAAAAGAAACCACAGCTTCTGACATCCCTCGATAATACTCCATTATTTGCCTTGAAGAATAGAGCAGAAAAACCATCAGGGCCCGGGGCTTTGGAATCAGCAATAGAGAACATGGACTTCTTTTTTTTTTTGGATAATTAAGAAAGAACATGGACTTCTTGATCTCCTCAAGGGTTATCTCACTGGCCACAAATGTCCAGGATCTTTGTGGGGGACCACAAAGAGCTTTCCCTCTAGGTTATCTAAATATCGACATGGTCATTTGGGGGACCTCCCGGCACATAACTGCGGTGCGGAAGTGGAACTCTGACTTCTTTGTTTGATGGCCTCGGATCATCAGTTACGCACCAGTGTAAATGCTTTAATCGAATTCCTAGCATTAGAGCTTTGGCCCCTTTATGGAAGAAGCGTTACGGTCTCCAGTTTAAACCCTTTGAACTCACGGATTCTGTTTGGGGAGACCTCGACACGAACTATATCATGGTATGACTTTAAATGATTCTTCTCATTTACCACGGAAGAATTCGGAGTCGGATTATTGAGCAAATGATTAGGCTTGGTTGGGAGACTCTTGCTCCTGACCCGTTCAGCGACTTACGAAAGAGTGGAAGTTGAAGAGAGACTTAGGGCGACCTTCGCTCTTTTCGGTTGCATCAGCCTTTATATACATGGGTGTACCATACACTTCATTTGCCAGCTTCCTTAACTAAATCAAAGGGAATGAGTTAATTTCGACCCAAAATTAAAAAATTTGAAGGGGTAGTGTTTCCTGTGACCAGGGTCCAGCCTAACATTTAGGTTGGTAACCGGAGAATTTATGATCGATAAACTGGATGGAGGACTTCCGTCATCGCATTGGGAAACATATCGAACAACGGTATTCATTTGAGAACAGCGGTCACAGCTTCCTAACTATAAAATTTTCCCCCTCTCGGCGGTTCATCCCACGTAAAAATGGGCCCCGAAAGGAACATCGCCGAGTTTAAGATTGAGCAAAGCAGCTCGTGAATCGTTCGTAGCACTTGTCAATTCGTCAAGTTACCTCCCGACTTCTCATTTTATGAGCCTGGTGGTGTTGAAGTCGGCCGAATTATCAACCAGGATTTTGGCCCTGCAAGGGTTCACACCTGGAAGATGAAATACAACACTCTTCTATCAATGTAGTTATTCGAGGCATAAGCGGTGAGCACCAAAGAATGCCCTTGAGAGTACATGCCGTGACCTTAGCTGCGGTCCATAGAATGGATAACATCGATGCTAACCTTTTCAGGATTTCCACAAATCCAAATTCGACCAAGCATAGCATGCTCATAGTTATGGAAGAGCTTCCAGCCCGGAAATAGAGAGTTGAAAATTCTGTCCTTGTTATGAGCTCGCACCTGAGTTTCCAAAACACAAACAAATCGATCATGGGACTCACAAGTGAACACACTTCTTTTTGCTTAAGGGGTTCGTTCAGTCCCCTTATATTCCAAGCGGCGAATTTAACCATTGGGAAGAAGTGTAGACCCCCTCACCACTGGATCCTTCTTAGAAGCTATGTTCCGTTTTCTATTTGTGATCTTCTTCTTAGACAGCGGAACTGGTGTGAATTCAGCTCATCAACTCTTTTAATATGCTTGAACGTGTCCAGAATAGGAGAGGTATCAGAGTAATCAGTGCTAGTGCTAGGATCAGACCTGGACATAGCTAAAGACTTTGCTGGTTCTGTAGTACAATCCTCCTCACGTTGAGCTAGACATCCAAATGTATTTCCAGGTAACTGGTTGACAGCCTCAGCAGCCAAACTCATTACTTCCTCAGTATAGGAAACGGTGGAATTTATTGCACCCCTACAGTCTATATCAACACTATCAGGTGCAACATCACGGTTAACTCCTGCTGGCTCCTTGCTAAAACCATCCCCGGATACCTGAGGATCCTTCCTGTCAACAACCAAGACCTCTTCCCCAACCTCAGCCTTACCAGGATTTATGGAGACAGCTTTACTACTTTGACTCTTAGCATGGCAATTTACCAATTTATGGCCAAACCGTTTGCAGTAGGAGCAACATTGTGGAGCCCAAGGATACTCAATCCTTATCTTAGTGTATTTGCCATTACCCATATCCAGGAGTACAGACTTAGGAAAATCACATTCGACCCCCACCTCTAAACATATCCTAGCAAAAGATAACTTTGACTGATTCTCGGTAAGGGGGTAATCAAGATGGAGCGGATTACCAACAGCACTAGCAATGTATCCAAGGCTTGTATTTGTCCAATATTCCAAAGGAATATTATAGAACTTGACCCAAATTGGGATAGTGGTGAGCTGGATATTAAGCATATCCATACCTGGCTGCCATGCACGTAATATGAAAGGTCTCCCTGCAAGATTCCATGGACCGGATTCCATAACCCAATCCCGAGCATCCGGGTCCCTGAATCTAAAGAAATATAAGCCATTCTCAGTCGTGGATATATCAGGCATCTCCTTCTTGCCCCACAGTTTGTCAACCAAAGAGCGCACCACCGGGAATGGGAGACGTTTATCCAGAAATTGCCCAACCAAACACTTCTTCCACATATCAATGCCTTCCATCACCGCCTCACCGGAGGTTTTGACCCAATAAGCTTCCATCGGTTCTACGGCTTGGAAAACAGAAGCGGGCCACTTGTTTTTGCAGATATTGAGAACAGGGTCTTCCAGGATTTCACTGGAGAGGAATCTCCTTGCCTGATCCCAAAATTTCCACCCAAATCACTTACCGGGTACCCTTTGAATCACTGTCGTGGCCCTGTACGGATCGAGCTTCATACCCATTCACACCTGTACCCAAGCACCTTTGTAACGGACTCAGTTCACGATCCATCTGCTTACCCGATGAGTAGAGTTTGTCTGCCTTCCACCCGCCTTGAAGGATCGGTCTTCAATCGAGCTCCTTTTACAGATCGACCTGGTTGTGAGGTCAGGGGAGCATTATCTTGCAGATCTGGGGAGGGAGCACCAGTGACGGCAAGCGGGCCGCTGTTGGAGCCTTCAACACCAGAGACGGCTTGAGCTGCTACATCCTTGACGCCGACGGCGATCCGGATCTCCGATGTGCACGCTCCGGACAAGGCCTCACCACCGTGGCCAGTTTGTAAAATCGTTCCTTCGTGGAACGGAACGAAATGGGTATCACTATAATATCACACTGTGTAAGTCAACATTTTGGGAAGGCAGACCGCGCCCCCTGCTTCAGTCCCCACCATCGTTGTCAATGCGAAGACAATAAGTGTCATCGCCAATGTAATAGTTTAGAGATGAAAATGTAATTTTTGTCACAAAAATTTTTGACTCAAAGATATTTGTGCGAATATGTTCTTCATAAAATAATTTGCAACATTATTCATTGGTGAAATTGAAAAAATCATGTAAAAAAAGTGCTATAATACAATAGTCATACATGATTGTAAAATAATTAAAATGTTATCACACATATGGGTGGTGACTTATTATCCAAAATCATCAATCAATGCTGAATTTTTGCACCAAATGCCCTTTAAGAACATTTACTCTCAATTTTGTTCAACTATTGCTTTGAAACTAATTTCTTTGACTATTTGTTTCAAACTACCATCATCCAAATTTTTTAAATCAATTTCTATTTTAGCATTTGATATATTAGGATGATTTATAAATTATAAAACCTTCTTTTATTTAAAAAATAACATAATCTAAAATTTTCACTTTATGAATAAATGAAATGTTCCTTAAAAAGAAACAAATTTACTAAACAATCCAAAAATATAGATCAATTTCTTTATGTTGAATTATTTGATTTCACGTTCACCAATTTAAAAGTACAAGTAGACAAAAATGGTATTGCAAAACAAATAACATATCTATATAAAATAAACATATGGGTGATTGTAAGGTAAGGTAAAAAAGCATATAATGATTCACTGGTTTAAGATAAAGATCAAAAGAATAACCACATTCATAATAAATACTATTTTAAATGACAAAGGGGAGAGTTATAATGAGTGAAAATGGGAAGGGAGGAAGAAAATGGTACGCTATTGAAACAAAATCTATTGAGATTTTAATGGAAAAAGGTAGGAAGAAAACTGAAGGGTGCAATAACGGAAAGAGGAGTAAAAGGTACTATGTGGATAAAAACTTCGAGATGAGGGCTTAAAAATTTTACTGTTGAGGAGTGAGTTTTGCGGTAAAGAAGAAACCTTTGAAGGATGCTTTGCCTAGACTAGAAGGAGACTCTCTCGCTGACCCAGAATTACCCGACTGGCTAGAAGTTAAACGGATCGGGGCCGTGAATGGGATTTCTGTATATACATTTTCGAATATTGTAGAAATAAATGTCGCATAATCATTTCGGTTAAAGAGGACCCACCGTTTTGTCAATTAAAACTTTCATTCAATATGACATGTATTCCCTTTCAACATTGTCATTTACAAAACATTATTAAAGATCATCTCCACAAATAAATCAAATATGTTCTTCCCATGAAAACTTATTTACATTTTTGGTTTCATTATAAAAAGGATCAAATAATGTCATGGGATGAAATGTATCATTGAGCGAAAGCATTCTTATCTCTGTTGTGATTCGACGATGAGCAGGCTTTGTAGTGCTTTGCTCTTGTCCACTAGTCACTCGATGCATGATGTGATGATAAGCAATCGCGTTAGCGTTTTAAGTAACTGGTGGTTACATGCAATTCTCTCTTCATTTCAATTAAACGCACAAATATGCGAACTTACAAAAGCGATGTTTTGACGAGGAATTCCGATAGTGTCTGATATACATTATATATATATTTACATACTTTCATTTGCAAATCATTTGATCACTTAGAAAGTATACAATTTCATATGCAATATTTCATTCAAAGCTTCAAATCGTGCATTTCACATATTTACTTATAATTTTGCCCCTTAAGCGAATTTAACCATTGCTTTTCGGTCTGGGATAGCGAATCGTGGCTGTGATACCATTGAGTTATGACCGTTATAAAACATTTTATAACATAGTACGATCGCATTGGGTTTTGCTACTTCGATTTAAAAATCATTAGATTGCGCACTACGATCTTGTCAGTTAGACTCTGGATCGATGTCTGCCACTATCTTCATTTAAGTTCCTGATGCGCTAGTTTGACCCTTATTGTGGTATACCAATATATCCTTAACTTTGATCTGACGGATAACATTCTATTAAGGGCATTAAAACTTAGTCATAATAATTTACAATATTGTATATACATTTATACCCAAATAATACATTTTAATGCTCATGTAATTTTTATGGCAATGCATTTGAAATCAAATTTTCCAAATTGCTTAAAACAAATTACATATGCAGTTTTCTTGAAAATCATTTCAACTATCACAAAGCTTGAAATAAGAAGAGAGGTATGGAGGAGCAACTTAAAAAGGTTGTGGCACAGGATTCTTATCCTGAAATCCGTTCTTGGGTTAGACTTCCTTGTCACCAACCCACAATCCATCCTGTTGATTAGAGAACAATATTAATTGGCTTATTTAGGTTTCTAGTTAGGGTTGTTTTCTACCCAACTTCCTTTAAGTAAAATTTTAAAGAACAGGCGGGCCACATTTAACTTGACTTCACGCTAAGTCAATTGTTCGCCTATAAATCTGTTTATTCGTAAATTGGAATCGTCAGGTCGGGCACTAAAACTCAAGATATGTTAAAAACAGCTGGGACTACTACATTTTCAAGCAATTGAATTTGCCCGAAAATGAGAGGCTTCACTTTGATGAATTTCTAAGTCCGTTGGGGTCCAATTTAAATATATAAGAATATTTTTATCTAGAAGTCTAGTTTACCCAAAAATTTGAATAACTCAATTTGGATTAGTGAAACTCAACTTATGGACTAAATACCAAAACTGTTCCAAAACCCCAAGCGTACTAGGCGGGCAATTTCCCCAAAATAAAGCCTCACTTTGATGAATTTTACAGGTCCAATGAAAGATCAAAATTTGAATATACTTATTTCAAGGAGATTTGTTATCCTAGAGTTTATTTTACCGAAATTTGAATCACTCAATTTGAATAAGTGAAACTGACTTATGACTTAAATACAGCGTTCCAAAACACCAAAATGTACCCAACTAACTAGAATTTGCTCGAAGAAAACAAAGCCTCGCAATTTAAGTTTCCAATGGAATCAGGTGAATACACTTATTTAAAGGAGATTTTTTTTCCTAGAAGTTTATTTTACCCAGAAATTTGAATCACTCAATTTGGATGAGTGATGACCAAAACAAAAACATGGGTTTTGAAAATTTTGACAGCATCTGCCCTAAAACCTCAACATTTCCTTTATACAAAAATTTCTCAAAACCAATCCTAGCCTAAAGGCACTTCGAAACTTAACCCAAAACAACCCAAAACTGATCTACAACCATTTAAAACATTTCTATTCCGATTTGGGTTTTCATCAAACCCAATTTGAGGTTTTCATCAAACCCAAACACGACATTAAAGGAGGTTATGGTTAGTTTCATACCTTTAATATCTTTCTTTTCACTTCCTTCTTCTTCCTTCTCTTTTGTTTGGCTCAAACCCTTGTAGAGCACAAAGCCAACTTGGTCTCCTCTCTCACTCTCTCAACCGTGCCCTAGTTCTCATTGTGAAGATATATGCTCAAATGAGAAATGCTATTCAAAGACCAATTTTTGGTCTGAACTCAAAACCTTCACTAGGCCTTGTTTTGGCTAGCACATTATTTTCTCATTTCTCATTTTGCATTTTAATCCTTATTTTCTCTTTCATTTATTATTAATAACTTATTACCCTTCTTCCATTTTAGCACATACACTTCTCATTTATGACCCTTGGGTCCTCATTTTGACATTTTACCAATTTAACCTTAATTCGTTTATAAATTTTCGGGTTTTATCATTTTTTTGTTCTTTAACAATAAAAATTATGGAAAAAATACAATTTAACTTATTTTATACCCTAAACATGTTATAAAACTGTTAGGTTATTTTTAGGGCGTTACAACTCTCCCCTCCTTAAAAGAATTTCGTCATCGAAATTACCTTCATTGAATAGTTGTGGATACTGCTGACGCATGGTTTCTTCACTTTCCCATTTGGCTTCCTCTGTCTTGTGGTTTCTCCACAATGCTTTGACTAATGACAATCGCTTGTTTCGCAATTCTTTGAATTCTCGAGCCAAGATCTCTACAGGCTTTTCTTTGTATGTTAAGTTTGGTCTAAGCTCAATAACTTTCGAAGAGACCACATGTGATGGGTTTGACCTATACCTCCTTAACATTGAAACATGGAAAACATTATGGATCTTTTCCAACTCTGGAGGAAAGGCTAGTCTATATGCCACTGGACCCACTTTCTCGATCACTTCATATGACCCAATGAACCTAGGGCTCAACTTGCCATTTTTCTCGAATCTCATGACTTTCTTCCAAGGAGAAACTTTTAAGAACACTTTCTCACCGATCTCATATTGAATGTTTTTTTCTCTTCAAGTTAGCGTAAGACTTTTGTCTATCCACGGCTACCTTTAATCTTTCTCTGATCATTTTTACCTTTTCCTCGATCTCTTGAATCAAATCGGGGCTAATTTCTTATCACTTAACTTTGTCCAACACAATGGTGTTCTACATTTCCTTCCATAGAATGCCTTGTAAGGTGCCATTCTAATACTTGACTGGAAGCTATTTTTATACACAAATTCAACTAAAGAAATATGTTGATTAGTGCCCAAAAAGTCTGTTTTGAACCACATATTAGATAGGTTTTGAGTACTTTGCGCATTAATCATGTCATTATACCAATTGATGTTCAAGTCTTCTTAGTACCGCTTATACGTTTAGAGGTATTTTTGGTTGTTTTGCGAGATGTTTGCGCACTCTTGGAGTTCATTTAGTCAAATGATGAATCAGAAGATTGATTCCAATATTCGATCATCGACCAACCGAAATCAATGAAAAAACAGGCAAAGTGAAGAAGAATATTGAATCACGATGAAAACTGGGAGTGGTCAACAAAGCGGGAATTTTTCGCTAGAGTTGCGAAAATTTTAGCTAAGATGCGAATTCGCATAACCTTAAGCGCGAAAGAATTACATAACTAAGCAACAATGTCAGAATTCCTTTAGGCCTTTGAAGTCGCTAGACAGCGTTCCTTAGCGAAAATAAGCGATTTAAGCTGCTCACGGAATTTCGCTAGCTTAGCGAAATTTCGCTAGCTAGCGAAATTGGCCATCCTTAGCGAAATTTCCTGTTTTCGCTAGGCCTGTTAATTTCGCTAGTTAGCGAAATTCTTGACCTAAAGAAAGTTAATCTTTCAAATCGTGTTTTGTAGTGTGCGAACCGACTCAGTGGTGTATTACACTCACATTGTCCTTTAACTTAGCGAGTTGATGGGTTTTGGTATTTTCATGTATTGGTGGCACATATAAACCCCCTCTTGTTTTGTAACCCTAGCGACAATTTGGGAGAGAAGATTTTTTTGTAAGTTTTCATTTTGTAAATAAGTCTTACTATATTTCCTAATTAGGTTTTGCTTTTCTCTCTTCTCTCCTCTTTTCTCTTACTTTAATTGCTGTAGAACACTACTCTTGAGGATAATGACTCGAGAGATGCTTGGCCCAAGCCTCCTTTCTTTGAAGGAAGGAAGGAATTTGTAGCTTAGTGGTGGGCATATGCGTGTTGTCCTCTTGTATTAAAAATTTCTGGTGTTGTATTTATGGCGCTTATCTTACTCCAAAAATAGGGTTAACGCCAACATTGAATGTCATTAATTTGGCGTCTCTGCATCTTTAGGATCAGGTGCATATTCGGTGAGAATGCGTGATTCTTTAGATAGTCTTTATGAGCCTCTAAAATGATATTTATATGTTAGGGTTTCTCAAATTAGGGTTTGCATAGTATTAATGTTATTGATTTGGCCAATACTCTCCATGCTTCGGAATCTGATTACTGCATACTTATTGCTAGATGCAGCATGTGGTTCCATTCAGTGGTCTTTACGAGCCTCTGAGATGATATTAAATGTTAGGGTTTTAA
>JAEQBH010005079.1:0-167803 GCA_016808115.1 Tetrastigma voinierianum
GAACTTTTTAAAAAATTTAGCAATAAGTAAAGTTATTGGATTTTAGTATTAGTCGAAAAACCATGCTTTAAATCAAAATGGTGACTCAAACAAAAAGTAATCATTTCTAAAAATTAAGCACTAAGATGAGGAGCATGCTCGAAATATATGAGATAAAATATGGAAATAGTCATCCCATGGCGCTAAGGTAATCTCTCTAAAATGAGTATGTAGTAATATACAGTTTGTTGGCAATGCTTTTTTAAAGTGTTTAAGGCCAAACACTTTTAAGTGTTTTTCAAAACAAAAAGGTGTCCGGTAATATTTTGAAAAACACATTTAAAACATTTAAAAAAAACTTGAGTGTTTTTAGAGCAGAGATGTTTTAAAAAAACACTTTAAAAAGTTTTAGGTATACATAAAATACCTATTTATTTATCCTTAATATATATTTATTTTTTCCTTAAAATATCTGTTATTTTAATTTAAAATCCGAATAATATGATAAATTTTAAAATTTTCAAATAATTCAAGTCTTTTTGTAAATATATTTTAAAATTTTCTATAATCATAAAAATTATTATTTTAGGTTTTTAGTCAAATGTTTACATATGTTTATTCATTAATTCAAATATTTTTGTAAATGATGCACAATCATACAAATAATTATTTTTTCATTTTTTTTTTTTATTACAAATGTTTGTGCATATTCATTTATCAATTAAGGTTTTTTGAAATATTTATAACCATAAAAATAATTATTTTATGTTTTTTATTAATACAAATATTTATATTTGTTTTATTTCGTTAATCCAAATTTTGTAAAGATTTTTAAATTTTTATAATCATAAAAATAGTTATTTAAGGTTTTTATTGATATAATTTTTTTATATATGTATTTATATATTTTGTAATAAAATTGTGATTTATTAAGATATCTATTTTTGTAATTAAATTAGATATCATTTTGGTAATTTTAATGAAATAAAAGCAATCGATTAAACAAAATTATATAAAAACGTTTTTATACCCATGCAACATGTTATAAAAACACTAATATAATATATTTTTTAGATTGCTATAAAAATGTTTATGATAGAGAATTTTGATTAAAAAAAGAAAAAATGCTATGAGTTTAGAACTTAGAAACACTATTATGAGAAGCAATAGTGCCAAATTGGCCCTTAATCTGGACAGATTTTGCACCATATTGTAATTTTGGGCCAATTTGGACAAGGTAATAGTTTTAAAAAAAAGTGTTTTAGGGGAAAAAAAAAAAGCCGTTTGATAATATTTTAAAAAAACTTTTAAAATTTTAAAAAAAAACACATGGAGTGTTTTTCACTTTTTGAGAAGCATTTTTTTTAAAAATCTTTTTACTTAAAATTCTATTTATTTTATTTAAAAACTGAATAAGCCATGATATATTTTTAAAAATTCAAATATTTTTTAAACTTTTCTGTCTTAAAGTATTATTTGATAAAAACTATTATTTTATGTTTTTTATTAATTCAAAATATTTACATTTATTCATTAATTCAAATCTTTTGTAAATATTTTTATAATCATACAAATAATTATTTTAGACTTTTATTAATATAAATGTTTATGTTTGTTCATTTATTAATTCAAATATTTTTTTGTAAATATTTTAAAAATGTTTATAATTATAAAATAGTCTTTTGGGGTTTTGTGTACAAATATTTATATATGTTTTATAAATTGGTTCAAATTGTATGGTGAATGACCAAATTCATTGAGAGCCATTATAAAGTTCCTAATGAACCTCATTCATGACATTCATGTAACACACCAGGGAGAGCCTATAAAATGACTTCCATCATTTGTATGGTATGCATCTTGAAGAAAATCAAAACTTCTTGCATTCTCTCTCTCAATTTTCTCTCTCATGTGTCTATCCTCCTTCTGCTCCCCTCTTTCATTTCCAATCCTCTTGTTCAGTTTCTCTCTTCTTATAAACAAAGAGAGAGAAATATATCTCTTTATGCTTAAGGGTTCATATTTTATAATATTTTCACAACATGTTATCGGCACGGGTTTCTTGAAGGGTAATTCACCTATTTATCTTGAAGTAATTTTGATTTTGCATATTTATAATTATATTGGTTTCTTATAAATTAAAATCATATTGATATTATTAAAATCAATTCTAATACTATATCATATATAAGATTATTGATAATGTCAAATATTACAAAACTTGAGTTTGTAGTGCGCTTTACATTTTGTTGCACTTGTACGCCTTTTATGCCTTTGTGCTGACATTACTGAAGAACTACCTATCTTGGATCGCCAGTGCTTAAAAATACATCTTGATGCTATGAATCTTAAGAGAACATCATCAGAAGGAAATCAAGTATCACTTAAGAGTGATCCTGCGCCATGTGATTTCCTTGGCACCATCTCTGAGGTTAAAAGTAGATATATACGGTAAAAACCCTCTCACACTATGAAATGAATTAGAAGGAGATATGACCACGAAGCGCTGATTCTCCCAAAGCTCGATATGACTAGATACACCTCGAGTTGCAAGATTTTAAAACGAGTTAGTGAATATAACCGCATTATTTAAATCAACTCCTAATTGAGTTGCGTGGAGAAAGTTACAAAAGAAATTCTAAAAAAGCTTTTCATGGCTCAAATTGACACACCCCACCCTACTATCGGCGGGTGTACGACATCACAGAAATCCCAGTAGTTACCTCTATGACTAGAAAATCACGTGAAGCGAAGCGAGTATTACTTGCTTCAATCTACGTATAAAATTTTTTCTTTTCTAAACTTATGATTTTATAAAAATTCGACGACATAGCAATTTGCATATAGGACATGTCCCAGATCAATATACACAATTTACACTATTTCAAATATGGCAGCCAACAACATTATTTCAAAGAGCCTCGAAGCTCCACATTTTCTAAAACCACCTTATGTACATACATATATTCCTTTATACAAATTCAAGTATTTCATACACAAAATAGTATTAATACGACACAAATACGAGTCGGGAGAGATCTCAATTGCTCCGGCGTCCGACGTGCTGTACCCTGGAAAATAGTTTTTAAAACGAGAAAATAATGAAATTTAAACGAAGGCTCGGTGAGTGTATCTTTATAAAATGATTTCTTTTAGAAAATATCTTCTGAAAGCGGTAAAACTGTCTTTACAAGATATTTTCCGGAAATCTTGCTTTGCTTAAAAGTTTCTAAAACTTTTCATACTTGCCTTCTTTGCTTTTCTTTAAAATCTCTTGCTTGCTTGTTTTTATGCTTTCTTCAAAAGTTTCTAAAATTTTCTCAAATCTCTTTGCTTTAAAAGTTTAGAAAACTTTTCTCAAATTTCTTGCTTTAAAAAGTTTCCAAAACTTTTTATAAACAAGGGAGCCTGGGCTCAACCGCTTGCTTTAAAAATCAAAACAGGAGCCTGGGCTCAACCGTTTGCTTTAAAATCACCACGGGGCACAGGCTGTGCGTCGTTTGAAATCAAAGCGGGGCTTGAGCTCAATAGTTTCATATGTAAAACAAACACGGGGCACGGGCTCAGCGTTTTATCAGTTGATTTCTTTTTTTTAATCTGTATAAACATGTTGATAAATCATCAACCACTGGAGGCCTTATTTGCTTGTTGTACCCTAGTGAACACGGGAGTCTAGGCATCGGCCAGAAGCGGTGGGCCGGACTGGAGTCAGCTCACCTAGGTGGAAGGGCTGGGCACACTTCCTCCACCTTTTCCGGTAAATATGGTTGAATTGACACAGATTCGCCATCACCATAATTTAGTTAGAGCTCACAACCTATATGCTCTGAAATCGTGCCACGGTCTTCTTTAAATGCATGATGCATGATCTAAGTTTGTCGTAGAATAGTCCCAAAATGCATGAATGATATCCCTGCCTTAGTGCGTCTGGAGATACCTCGACGGTATGTTTGTAAGACTAGGGATTTTAGTTGAACCTGTTTTCAAAAATATTCTTTTGCTTTGCTTGGCAAAAAAAAAAAAAAAAAAAAGACATGGTTTAATAATTCAAAACCATTGTTTTGCTTTAGTATAGTTTGATAATTCAAAACCATTGGCCCTTGCTAAACTCATTGCTTGCTTTTCAATTATGGTTTAAATCAAAATCACATTTGCTTGTTTTTTAATTATGGTTTAAATCAAAACCATTTGCTTGTTTTTAATTGTGATTTAAATCAAAAACCATTAATGCAGTGCAGTTTATGTAATATTACACCCATTATTTGGAAAATAGGTTTGAACACCTCAATACTCTGCATTTAGAAACGAAGCCTTGAAGCTCCGCTCACTCCGTCTTTGCTTTAGCCTACACACTCAGCGAATAAACAGCGTATTAATCGTCTACGTATGCGTAAACTTAACATATCTTACCATAGTGGCCCAGAGTTGTGTGGCATTCATATAAATCCAAATGAACAAATTACCCTTGGCATAAGCTAACGAAAAAAACCACTCATTTTGGCCAACCTTTTTCCAACAATACTCTCTGGACTTTATTACCCAAAATTTATTCAAACGGTCTTCAAAAATTATGAAACTCTCTAGATCAGTCCTTTATATATCCAATGACATCTCTTTAAATTTTCAATTTAAAATTCATTCTCTAAGGCCCTCAATCACATAACACAAGTTACAGCATGTTTTTGATGCCAATTTGGTTAACTCACTGAATCACATACTGTTATCCTTGATTTCTGGGATCTTAACTCCATAAATTGGAAAATAAAATTTCACTCATTTGAAGCTATGGTTCTAAGGTTTCTTCTCCAATTGGAATCACCCAATTTGGATCACCAAAACTCAAGTTATTGTATTTTATATCTAGATTACTCAATTAGCATAACAGAATCTGCACAGAGCTCCACTTGGGAAAATTTCTGGGCACTTTGGGGTTACAATTTGCATACACTTCCTTCAGCTAACTTATTCCCCTAGAAGTATATTTTACCCAGAATTTTGAATCACTCAATTTGGATGAGTGAAACTCCACTTATGACCAAAACACTACAGCAATACCCAAAACGGAGCATAATCAGTGAGCTACGAGCTCACCTTTCAGTCCAGGGCCTTAGAGCTACAATTTGCTCTTGGTCCCTTCTATACATTTGTAGTCCTATCTCTTATGGTTCTTTACCAATTGGAATTAATTCATTTGGATGATTCTAACTTAATCTATAGCCAAAACAAAAACATGGGTTTTACAAAAATTTTGACAGCAATTCCTTTAAAAACCCAACATTCTCCTTTGTTTTTTACAACCAGTCCTCAAAACCGTAATACCTCAATAATCAACATGAAGTCATTCAAAACCACTCCATAACACTTGTATTGGTGGTTTGGAACTCCATACAACAAAACCCTAGGTAAAAATCCTAAAAATTCAACTTAAAAGTACAATTCCTTCCAAACCACTTAGAATTATAATGGCTTCCATGTTTATTCTTTGCAAATAGGATTTTACGCAAGCCGACAAATCAAGGGTTTGTGTGATCTTTCCACAAAACCCTAACAAAGGGCAACTATTCTCCCAAACCAAAACCTTAGAATTCAAAATACCCATGATTTCAGAACCAAAACATACCTGATTTTTGGTCTTCTTACCATCTCACCTTCTTCTTCTTCTTCTTCTCTCCGCTCTTGCTCTTTCCTCTCCTCTCCTACGGTTGCCCTAGCCTTTGGAGACCAAAATGAGACTTTGGTTTGTCTCATGTCTCCTTTTATAATCTTAACTTTCCCCTAATTGCAACTAAATCCTCATCTCTTTAATATTGCAATTCAACTCTTTGAATTTTATTATGTGTCTGCTGATTTTGACTTTCCATATCCCTTAAAGGCGGTGTTTATCCTTGTTCTAATCTGAATTCGGGTTTCGTAGAATTATCATTTCATATTTCATCATAATAATAACTCCAAAAATATTACAAGTTCACTTGGTGCTCTTATCACCTTATCTGAGTTCGTATGCTGTACGCACTCTCTCGGGGCGAAGGCGTTACACGAATGTGCTCTATAAGCGACAATATTGAGCATAGATTTACAAAATGATACGATTTTATCATGTCTTTTTGTTGCTTGGTAAAATAATAAGCTTTTGATGAAATCACGGTCGTCGATTGGATGCGAGACACGTAGCACCCCTTTCCCGGCTCGACCTCGTTTGGCGGGTCTGAACCGAGTTCGGGTTGCTCTAATGTCACTCAATCACCTTATCAAAATCATTTATCAAAAATAAGTCGTAGCGTTACACTTCAGTTGACATAAAATCCATTTCAAATATGCGGAAACGTTTTTAAAGGGGTAAGCTCATTCAATTTCATTCATGCAAAAGTACAATTACTATAAAGACATATCAAGCCTTTTCAAATGATTTACAAATAGATATTCAGAGTTGAAATTGTTTTTACAAAAAATATCATTTGTTAAAGAGATGTAAGTGACATATGTCTAGCGTCTTATGGTCTTTTCTTTTATAATTTCATTAACCTTGATCTTGCTTTTCGCTCTGTTTAATCGGTACCTGCGCATAGATAAAACTACACGCTAAGCATTGTCATGCTTAATGGTTCTATACAATTCCATTATCGGTTTCAGTTTAAATCAAATCATGCAGTTTTACAAAACAAACTTTCATATCTTTTTGGATGATCAATGTCAATACAATACATATACTTATTTCATATATAATCATTTATGGTTCATTGATCAAATCCAAATATAAACTTCCATATCACGATAAGTCATTGAAAATCGTCATGCATTTCACAATACTCTTTCATTTCAATTCGCAATCATGCTTTTCAATTTTAATTTGTCACAATCTCAAATCAATTCAATTCGATTCATATAATAAATTTAGCACTATGTTTTTATATACGAGGATATCGAAATCCAGATTATGATTACATTTTCTTAAAAATTTATAATTTCGGTATAAACGGTTTTATAACACGATGCGATCGAGTAGACTCTTTATTTGAATTATTAAAAAAATCAATTAGTGAACACTACCGATACGGTCCCATTGGGCTGCTGATCGGAGTGACACATCAATACAATCGTTAAAAAAAATCAATTAGTGAACACTACCGATACGGTCCCGTTGGGCTGTTGATCGGAGTGACACATCAATACAATCGTTCCCAATATTGCTATTTTGACCCTTATTGGTATATCAATCTATCCTTCATATGAACTAAATGGTTAACATTCAATTAAGGCGTTGAATCTTTTATAGCAACACTCTGATACAATATACACATAAAGCGGTTCATTTCATGCTAAATACGATTTTAGACTGCGAAGCGTTTATGATGATTTCTTCAAATCAATAAAAACAATTCAATATTACTTTTCTTTCTTGAATAAGAAGAATTATATAGTTTATGATCAATGAAACTCTTATGATTTGTTTCTTGCTAATTAAATGAAAAATGTATTTTAATTTTTTTATTTAAAATATTTTTCAAAATTTAGATAAAAATTAAAAGATTGATTTTAGAAGAAACAAATGACTAAATCCTTAATCGATTAAGAACTATTGAAGCAAAGAGGATTACATTTAGCATTAAGTAAAAAAATGCCACCTAAATAATAATATGTATTTTAAAATTTTATTTTATTTGAAATTTAGATAAAAATTAAAGATTGATCTTTTAGAAAAAACAAACAATTAAATACTTGTCTAGTAAGCATTATTCAAACAAAAGTTCTACTTAGCGAGTAGAAGTAAAAAAAAAAAGTCACCCTAAATAACTATTTCCAAAATATAAAATAGGTGAGTTATTGCTAAACTTTTAATATCATACTCACTTTATACTTAAAAGTTTAACTATATTTTGTTCGGGGAAAATAGCAAAAAATAGAAAAAAAAAAGAAGGAAAAAAACTGGTTTTATTATTTTTACTTATATTATAAAAATGTAAATGAAAATAAACAAATACAATTACAAACAGTTATAGATTTACATATTTCAAAATTATTTAATATTTATCTAGACTAATTAAATAAATGAAATATGTTTTAAATAACCTACTCATCAAAAAGTTTGAAATGGCCTGTAAAATAAAAAACATGGAAGAGGAATGAATTCTATATTGTAAGTACTTGTGGAGAAGAGAAAATTAGGTGAGTTGAGACTAAGGTAGCGTTTGTTTTTTAATTTTCAAATCTTGAATATAATTTTTTTTTTTTTGGCTTGTCTTGAATAATTGTAATAGCATTAAGTATTAAAGTCGTTTGTTTTTAATATTTTATCTCTATTAAGGATTAAGTTGTTAGTTTCCATTTTGATCCTAATAATTATTTTATAATTTATTTTATTCAAAGTTAATAATAATAATAATTTATTATTATTATTATCATTTGATATACTGTCTGATGAAAAAGTAAAGAATAAGTTTAAATAATACAAATAAATCGTATAAATACTTAGATTTTGAAAATTTATATAAAATTCATCCTAATCCATTTATCTTTAATAATGATTTGAGAGAGGTGGGATGAGCAAAAACCTACTCTACATAAGTTATTTTGGTTTTTGAAAGTGAAAGTTATATATATATATATATATATATATATATATATATATATATATATATATATATATATATATATATATATATATATATATATAATTTTTATTCTAAACTTGTTTTGTTTATCTTAAACTATCAAGAAAACATTTAAAGAATTATATTTCTCTTTGCATACTTGGCAAGAAATAGAAAGATAGAAATAAGTGGTGAAATTTGGCTAAATGGAAAGATGAAAATCGTGATGGGAGTGAGAACTACAGATGGAAAAAGTAAAATTTTTAGCTTTTTTGTTTTAGCTATTTTTTCAAAAATTTCAGTGATAAGTGAGTGAAAAATAAAAAAACAAATGGCTGAATGCTGAAAGCAAATTGCTTTCCGCATTCAGCCAAAAAAAACAACAAGGGAGCCCTAAACCTTGCCCCTCCCTGCGAATAAGAAAGATGAGAACTATACAAATGACCCTTGTCTTCCATTCAAAAAATGTTTCAAGAGTAGGTTGTTAAATAACTATCTCATGTAAGCTCAAATTCCACAAGATTTAGATTTAATATAAATATCATATTTTACACCATTCTTTACATACGGCCTAAAGACAGAAAATGGCTTTAGGGAGGACAACAGTTAAGTATTTAGTTCATGGAAGAGATTCCAACGCTCAAAGACATTATAGCATAGTAGAAATAAACTAAAATGATTCATGTAATATATATGGGTTCACAATCTTCCATGTGAAACCAAAACAAAAAAAAAAAATAATAATTCAGAAAGGGCTAGATGTCTCTATAAGCACACATTGGCTTTGCCTCTGCCTACACCTCCCACACCCAATATTATATTGAGAGTTGCAACTAAATCAAATATATAGATTATAGACTTTAAACAAAAATGAGGATTCAAATTACGAGCGCTTTGAAAGCTCCAAAGTTCCCATCAAACCAAAACTCATACTCATATCAAACAACAACCCTTTATTTATTCTTTCTGGTCCGTTGAATGAAATTAATATCAAGAAACTTTGCTTCAAATTTCTTTGAAACAATAAAGAGTAATGGGTTTTAAAGATTTTAATAATTCTTTAGTGATTCTTGTTCATCTGTTTGAACTTTAAACCATCAGAGTTAATCATTTCTTCCTTCACCCCCCATCTTGCTTATTATCATGAGTTTCACTCTTCTCGGTCACGAGAAAATCTCTTTGTCAAATATTGTTCGATTCTTCCATGACTGCGGCAAGGTGTGACTGTTTATAAGATTGATGATGCCATGCCACAGATTGTTTTCACAAGACTAATTCACATTCTCCTTCTACAATTTAATTCTTTCTTGTAACTATTCTTCCACTTCTTTTGAAAAATTAAAAGGAAAATTTTAATATCAGTAGGTGTAATCTCTCTTAATAGAAAAATCCAATAGGTATATATATATATATATATATGCAAGTATATATATATTATCACAATCCTATTTAATCCACTCAAATCTTTTGAAAACGAACTAATTATTGTGATCTTTTTAAAGAATCTGTTTAAGTTTTTGCAAAAATGAAAAGGAAAAAGTCTGAAAAACAAAATATTTCTTTTACCTTGAAGGATATCAATAACTATCTGGAATTGTTTTCTGCGAATTGGTTAAGTTTCTGTTTTAAAAAAGAAAAAGCCCATACTAAAGATATTTTCTTTAATTTAAGATATTTAAGAAAATATCACTGATTTTATGTTAAACAGTTAAATCGGGAAAATGTTGAAAACAAAATAAAACAATGAGATTCTTCCAGAAGAGGTTTTCTGAAAAACAAATGTTTAGAAAACAAGGAAGCTTTCTCGGACTTTTTTTTTTAAAGAGAATTTGTTGTATGGTGAAAACATTCGTTAAAAAAAGTATATAAGTGTCATTGTTTGAATTTTTCTTTTCGTTCTAATAATCTTTCGCAAAAAGTTGATTTGAATTTGAAAAACTTGGGAACTAACAAACAAATTGGTTGGTCGAAAACTCATGAAATAAAATATATGGAAAATGTTTTGAATCTATAGACATCTTGATCTCATAGTACAAAGCTCAACTACTAGGCTACAACTATTATTGTAGTTTTTCTATGTATACATGAGGGTGAGATGTTTCTATTAGGCTAAAACTCATACTTATTTGAGCTCAGGTCAATTCCGGTATTCAGAAGAGAAACATTTGATACAGTATGGTTATGTCTAAGAGGTTGATCTGCTTGAATTGTTCACCCCTCCAATTCTCTGAACTAATGACAAATGGTGAGAGGCTCTCTGCCCAGAAGCCTCCCTCCTCCCTTCCCCTCCCCTCCTCCTCCTTCCCTTTCCCTGTCCCTTGTACACTTGGGTTTTTCCTAGGAATGTTTCTATTACATGTTATTTTCAATTATTCCCGAGAATTGCTTTGGAAGGTACTGACACACATTTTCACAATCTAAAAGAAATGGACTTGATTCCAACAATGCGGTTCCACCTACATCTCGCCATGGCACCCCCTCGTCAGGGCAATGGGTGGTGTGACGCTTACCACTGTGGTCTATCTTCTGCTCTCATGGAGAAATCAAGCTCCAATGGGCTCGGAACTAAAAGGCGCAAGAACATAAGACGTTATTCCCACCCTAACACTTGATCCCGCAGATTCGATCGTTAAGCTTCTAAGCCTCAAAGAAAATGAGCGACATCCAAGCTCATCGTTGTTAGATGCTTGGAAACATTATGACTTTCATGCAAGAACCACGCGCCATAGAATGTTTTGATCGACTCTTATACAATGCGTATTAAGATAAGAAAATAGGTCAAGAGCTTATGGGAATGAATCGAAATATAAACCCAGGATGCCGGGGCTAAGAAGGTTGTTGTGGGCCGCTTCCTCGATTACAAAATGGTAGATTCCAAGATCATGGTCACTGTTCAAGAACTTCGTGTAAATCCTCCATGAGACCATGTTAGGGAATGATAAGCCGAGGGAAATCTCTCGTTGCAACTAGATTTAGAAGTCGCCTGGTTTGAAAGACTTCAAGAATTACTTCACACAAGATAAAGTAATGAGCATCGAAGATCTAATTATTAAACTTCACATTAAGATTTGATTATTGACGATCGAAGAAGATACACAGGATTTGAGAAATAGGGCAAAGATGCAAATCTCAATGAGGTACTGGTTATTAATCCCCCAGTGGAACATGGTCAAGGTTCCAAGTTTAAGAAAGGCAAATAACAAAGGAAGAGCACTAAGTTGGGACCAAAAAGTAGAGTCCCAAGAAGTCAAGTTCGAGGAAAAATTGCTTACCCGTGGGAAGTGCAAGGTCACCCATGCATTGTGGACTGCCAAAGGTGAAACAAACCCAAAGAAGCTTGGGGCCGTGGTTGAGACAAGCAAGGATGCCTCATACATTAACCTCACAATAACAATCTCGAAACCTTGGCAGGGATCTAATCCTGTGAATGGTGGATCGACATTGGTGCCACCACGTGTGTTTGACATAAAGATATTCTCCTTGAACCAACTCAGATCGTGAAAAGGTGTACACAAACTCTACCACCTCCTAAAATCAAAGGCTACCAGTGATCTTTAAAGATTTGACTTCATGCGAGCCGACTCTACAAATGCTGTGGCGTGCTCAAATCGAAAGAACTCTTGCTGGGTTCTATCATAATAATAATCATGGATTCAGTTAGTTCGAAATCAAATGTTTGTACTATCCAAAGTGAAATGTAAGTAGGGAAGTGTATATGAGATGCATATGTGGAAGAATTGCAATGACTATTAAGTCAAACATGAAATAGTTAGTACTTCTACTTTACGTGCTTCTGAGTCGTCGCATTTATGTCCCGTAGATTAAAGACATGTTAATTATGACACATTATTTTATTTACTAACTTAAATTATATACCAGAACTTTCCAAACATGAAAGCATAAGTGTGAAACTTGTATTAAGGCAAAATAAATAGTCATCTTTTTTCAGTATTGGTATTACATTTAACCTCCTCTGACTTGAATCTTATGTGATATAGGTGATTTGTATTTGTACAACAAGAGGTGGTGGCTAAAATATTTTATTATTGCCATGATGATAGCACACAAAGTATTGTTATGCACTACTTCAAAAAAAGATGAGGCGGAATTCTTTTAAGAAACGAGGCTGAGAATCAACTCAACAAGAAAATTAAAGTGCTAAGAAGTGATTGAGGATGAGTATAATCACCATTTGCTTATGTTTATACTGAACATGGGATTATGTAAGATAAAACCATAGCAACTTATTCACCAACCACTGAGTGGCAGAAAGAATCACTTAAAGCAAAATGATGAATGCAATGCTGGAGGTTCTGCCCATCACAAAAAAACATGTGGCAGCCATCTTGTCTGCCACTACCTGAATAAGGTACCTAAAAAGAAAGTAAAGTAAGACTACATATGAGCTATGGAGATGATAAATCCATCTATAAATATCATGAGTGTGAGGATGTTTTGGCCAATTGTTAGCAAGACCTAAAACCACATCATTTTCATTGGTTACATAACAATACTACTTATTGATTTATTGAACCACAGCCTAATATCCAGATATTCATAAGAACACAATAATGAATGAGAATGATCTTCTTTGAAGATGTATCTATTATAGATACAAAGAAGAGCAAAGCTCACAAACTAGCGCTTAAGACTATTAATGAAAATAGTCATGATCAAGATAAAGATGGTGAGGTAGAACCCACGCAATGTAAAAGAGTTAAGATAAAAAACTATTTTGGAATTCAAACATTTTCACATATGTGCTTAAAGGGAACCTCGACTTTAAAGAGGCGTGAACTCTATAGAGAGTCTCATGTGGAAAGAGGCTATCAAGAGTGAAATTGATTCCATATCAGAGCAAACATACTGGGAACTAGTGGATCTTCATATTGTAAAACTTAAGTTCCCAAGTGGTTTTCAAGTAGAAACGGAAAAAGATGATAAATTAATAACCACAAAGGACTTGTGGAACAAAGGCTACAAACAAATTGAAGGTTTTGATTATTTCTGACACGTATTCTTATGACAAGTATAAATTCCATATGATAGTGCTGGGTATCACATTCTGAGGAACCTTGAAGTAAATCAAATGGATGTGAAACGTGCCTTTCTAATGGAGAATTAGATGAAGAAATCTGCGTTACAACTCAAGGAGTTTCTACTCCCGACAAGAAAAAGTCTATAAATCAGGAAATCGCCAGATACAAACAGCACCAAACAATGACATTTAGAAATTGACAAATGTCATACGTCATATGACTTTAAAATTAATGAATGTGACAAGTGTATGTCAAAGACGCTGCTATAACATGGATATTAGTTGGCGATATTGTATGTCTCCAGACGCAGATAAGATGCTGACGTCACAAGATGATAAGATGATTACATCTACCAAGAACATGTTGAATCTAGGGTTTGATATGGAAGACGAGGACGTGCTGATGTTTATATTAAATAAAAAAATCAAAAGAACATTAGAGACTCATTATAAGATAGTTACATTATGTTGATAATATTCTTGGAAAGTTTGACAACAATAATTTAGTATATCCACTATTCGGTGATGTAACTTCCATTTATCCAAGAATAAAATAGAGATTGTTTCCTAAGTGAATACTTCTAGGGTAATATAGTGTCTAATACCAATGAGTTGTACAACAGACATAACTCTATGCAATAACAAACTTCTAGTAGATATACAGTAATCCAGAAGCTAAGTATTTACAAAGAATTATGAGAGTATTAAAATACTTACACAACATGATTATAGGTTGCACTAAACAAGATATCCTACTTTACTTGGAGGATACAACGATGTTAATTAAGATTCACTTACAAAGACTCAAAAATCCCAAAGTGGTTATGTGTTTAATATCAGAAGAGCAAAGAATGCCTCGCTGAGATCCTCGTAAACTATATTATCAATCCAATAAATGGAATATGAGTTTATAATATCTAGATAAATGGGGAAGAGGTTGAATTGTTACGCCTACTTCCTAGAGGATATCTAAGATGGTTGTAAAACATGTGTCTCCAATATGCGCATATCAGAATAGTCAATATGCTATTGGTAGAGCATAAAACAATATGTATAATGGTAAATTCGTATATATTCATCGAGACACGTGAACCATCGATAATTCATTTCAGAATCGAGGTTATCTCTCTATTGCGTAAAACTAAAGATAACATGTCAATCCGCTAACCAAAGGGTTAAATAGAGAGTTAGTTGAGAAATCAATTAGGAGAATGAACCAAAGCCCAGCAAAGATTAAGTTATCAATGGATACCCAACCTAGTTCCACTCTGAGATCCTAAGATTCAGGGTTTAAAAGGACTTACCAATTGTAAAGACTTCAGATTTGATCACCTCATGGATCTTTTCGTTGTCCATTCATGAAACAACATGCTTATAAGAAGAAGGTTAAACTATGCTTTTCATGATCATCAGAAAAGAGTAACATGAGATACCGACTTAGAGATCACCTAAAGGTGAAGTGGGTCGTCTTTAAACAAATTGAGAAAGATTACCTAATCCCATTAAACCCACCATGCAGAACCAAGCGCATGTTCATGGCTAACTAATATAAAAGTGAGAACTCGGGAAAATGTTACGAGATTCCTTTATATAGGCTGCCATCATCTACCCAAATTGCCAGTAACGTCTGCTGACATCGTCTATTATTTAGTTAGCAGAGTAAAACATACTTGTACAAGGGAAGGTTCAAAGGGTAACACCTACATCTCTTTATGCAAGTTTCAATCGAGCAAATTCTCTATCACTGCAGGGAGGAATCGCTTGTTCAGCCTGCATAAATTTCATTCATGAGGGGAATTGTCGATTTCTCATTGTTCGAATAAACATATCATGAACGCTTGCTTCAAATTCTTTTAAACGATCGTATAATGGGTTTTAAAGGTTTTTTTAAATATCTTTTTATAGTGTTTCTTTTCAATTCCTGTCAAATTTCACCTTTTGAAATCATCAAAGTTAATCACTTCTTCGCTCACCTCCTTTTGTCTGGCTCATTTAATAGAGAGTTTTGGTTTCTTGAATACCAGAAAAATCTATTATGCCAACATGCCCGATTCTTATGTTTGTGATAGGGATACATTACATTTTCCGTTCACCATAGTGACTAGCAAGGTGCCGTGCTCGCCACTGAGATCTTTTCATTTGTGTGTTAGATCAGACCCCAAAACCAGGGTTTATGGTGATTTATTTTATTTTATTTATTGTTATTCTTTTATTTTATATTATATTTTTATTCAATTTTTATGAATAAAATAGAGGAGGTCATTTATTTTTATTATTTCTTTGAAAGAGGGACAAAAGATCAAAAAGACAATTGGGAAAAGAAATTAAAAAACGGAAAAAGATAAATAAATAAAGTGGGAACAAGAGGTGGGGAACCCAAAGGAAATGGAGGAAGTAATAAACAAGATTAAAAAGGAATAGCTAAAAGGGAAGAAGGAAAGGAAAAGGAGGAGGAGAAAAAAAAAAGGAGGGAGCTCCAAAGAAAGCAGTAGGGAAAAGGGAGAGAGAAGAAAATAGAGAAGACAGAGGAGGAGAGAAATCGAATACTAATCGAAGCATCAAATTAGATCTGATGGACATCGAATTTAGATATCTTATTCTACCCAACACCAAAAACCTCCCCATGTTTCCTAACAAAAACCTAACTGTTAGATTTTCATATTGGAAGTCATTGAGACTTGAAATTCGTTTTAGTTTCAACGATTTCGTGTAAGCTTTCGCCTCTTCTAATTCCAATCGATGGATTGTTTGAAGCTCAGACATGTTTGAGATAAGACAGATCTAGATTATGAATGGTGGAGATTATGTTTGGAGATCTCATGTGATATTTATGTTGAAGCTTGAAACTAGTAGTTGTCAATTCATTCATTTCAAGCCCACCCCCTTGTAAGATATCAATCTTTATTTTACCATTGATTGTTTCTGGAAGCTTTAGATATGTTCGAGATAAGACACAGATCTTCAATTTTAACGGTGAAGTTATCATTCTGAGTCCTGACATTTGTCTTTCGCCTGAGAATAGTGCCTCTACTTCCGGATTGTAAAAGAGAAAATCGATGTTTTTTTCTTTTCACTATTTAGATTTCATCAAGGGTCCTACCCCACACTGTCTGTGGTCCGATCGACCTGAATTTAGAGGAGGGGTTTGGGACTCATTGGTCTTAAATCTGAACGTGAAGATCGATTTGAAGTCTCACATTCGGTCTTTTCTCAAAGCTGGTAAATGGGGTATTTGTTTCATGATTTTAAGAGAGAAAATCAATGTTTTTCTTTACTATCCGTATTTACTGAAGCGTCTGATCCTCGTCATTTGTGCTATTCGACTAACTCCGAGTTCCACGAGAGGCTCTAACTCATTGATCTTCATTTTGAACGGTGAAGATTAGGTTGGAGTTCAAAAGTAATGTTTTCGTGTCTGGAATAGTGATTTTGAATAGGAGATCTTTATTTTGTTTATGAAAATTTGTTACATTGACATATGATGTATGCCTCCTATTAAGAAAATTCGCGTAATCCATTCGCTTAAACCCAATAGCTTTAACCGACAAACAAACTCATTTGCTTGGGTTTTTCCACATGACAAGGCGCCCACCGCTTAAACCAATTATTTTAGGCCCAATAGTCTAACCCATATTTTATGCCCAACTTACTTGGGCCCATCTGGCAAAGTTTCAACCCGTTAATTCTGGTACCAACATACTTACACTCATCCTATTGGGGACTGTAACATACTTGCGGGACAAATCTATTAAGCAACTCACTTACTTGCACTCCAACCCATTATGGCAACCTATCTAAAGTTTAATCATTGGCTAGTTTACCGACCTATTAGGTTAGTTTACTCGAATCTATTAGGTAATTTGACATAGCTTGCCTACATATTCCCATCACTTCTTAGCCTGCCACAATTTTCCATTATTTAATTTATTTAATTTCTCATTTTTTTAAATTCATTTTTTTTAAAATTTAAAATTCAATTCTTCCAAAAATTCAATTACTAAATTTTCATTCCTCTATTTAAAAAAATTAAATGTCCAATTTTCAAAAATTCAAATTTCATTTTCTCATTTTCTAAAATTCAATTTTTCAAATTTTCAATTTTAAAATTCACTCTCTTAATCTTCAATTCTCATTTTTTCCAATTTTAAAATTGAAGTGTTATAATTTAAATTCTGAAGTCTCCTAATTTCCAATTTCAAATTTTAAAGTTTCACTCAAATTTACAATTTCCCAATTCCAAAATTTAAAGTTTCATAATTTAAAATTCAAAGCTCTAAATTTCTACTTCAAATTTCAAATTCCAAATCTCAAATTTATAAAATTCAAGTTCTTAATTTAAAATTCAATTTCCAAAATCTCCAATTCAAAATTTCAAACTTCAACCATTTAAAATTCTCAATTTCCAAAATTTCAAACTTTCAATTTTCAAACCTCACTTTCAAACCGCTTTAAAATTCTAAATATCGCATTTAATTATATTTTATAAATGGAATCTTGTGGAGTTTATTTGTATAACATATAAATGGGCTTGGGTGGGCCCCGACATCTCATGTATTTTTTATTAAATAAGTTTGACATTGGATGTACAATTTGTTTTCATAATTCGATTATAAATAATTTCATATTTTTTACACATACACTAACATTAGTTTTCTATTGGAAAACGTTTATGATGATACCAAGTTACATATTTGATTGGATCTGATTTAAACATAGACCAAATCTAATGAAGTAATAGCAATTCCATTCAAAAAAACTTTTCAGTCCTCAACCGAAATGTCATAAAACTCGTTTTGACTAAATTCTTAATAAAAATATGTGTTAGCTTCTCCCCTTTTTGAAAGAAGGATCCATTAAAATCGATTTTGGTTTAAATCACCGTAAAGTATGCATAGTCAAGGGGCACAAATGGGATTTAAGTCCATATATCATTCCTACGTACATTGATGATAAATCTAAACATCAAGTATCCCATTCCACTCAAGATCTTGTTATTTGAACTCAAAAGTTAAAAATGGTTTGTTTTTAAACTTACAAAGCAAAACTAGATAGAACTCTATAACTACATGTAAAGAATTCAAATAAAATGGATTGAGAGTTCATCGAAGAAAAGCAACAATTTTAATGTATCACAAGAATTAGTAGCCTTCGCATCATTTTTGTAACATATTTAAGCCATTAGCTTGAAATCTGAACTTGTTACATATGCAAGGTAGTATAGTTTGGATTTCTCCACAAACCATACATTTCACTAATTAGAGATCCATATTCCTTTCAGATACATGGGTCTAATTCACTACTGTGATAATATAAATATCTTTTCTAAAATCGGTATTTTTCCTTTTAGTACTTAGTACTCATTTCTAGGATCAAGACTCTCTTGCCTCTCTATATAAACAGGATATCGCAAGCCTTCTCCAATTTAATTTGCATCCTTATCCGTTTAATTTGATGAGATTCTCTATTTCCTTGATTAGATCTATGCTAACATCAGGATCAAGATCCTCCTCATCAAAATCGATGATAAACCTTTGATCATTAAATAGATACATCATCCAACTATCCTCACACTATGAGTAAAGTCAAGGATTCATCTAAGGATTTTCACAGAGTTCTGCTCGATAATATTATTCAACATACCCCTGTGTAACTCCGCTTCACACTCAGATTCTCCATCTCCGTGTCACCGAGGGCTTCCTGAAATCGAGCAGTAAGATACAGATTTTTATGGGTATGCCACTAATATTTTGGAACAAAATAACTTCAAGAAAAATACCAATTAAATAAATCCGCATTTGAACTATGAACTTCTTCAAGCCGGAGCAAAATAATAATCACATCGATCCATTCCTAAATGGAGCTCAATTCTTCAAAGTTGAATCACAAATAATAGTGACTATACTGATAAGGTAAATCCACCGAATGCATAATTCAATCAAATAGTTTGAACTCTAAAAAATTTCAAAATTCATTTAATCAAAGCAAGAATGAAAAAAACAGACTTTACAAAGGGACCCTACTAAATCCTTACACAAGATTGATGTTCATCCTAAAATAACTAGCCAAATGCTGTTTCAAAAACTAAACAAAAGAAGAAACAAAAGAAAAATAATATACAAGAGTCTCCAGCCACCCGCCGTGGTTCTCGGTTTAGCTAGTTTGAGCAAAGGTCTGGATGCTGCCTATTTATAAATTTTCAATGATGAACCGCACTCTCTAGGCACTAATTGTGGATCCCCGTACTCGCCCAATTAGTAACTTCTACGCGACATAAGTTCTGTGAGGCCAAAGTTTTCATCTCTCGTCAGTCAAAGACTGTCGTGGCATGCGCTCGCCGTGACATAGTTTTTATTGTTTTCCTCTTTCTAATTTTTGTCGCGACATAAGCTGGGCAATGTCACAACATACAATTTTCCGAGGTTGTCCGTTTATGGTGATGTTTTCTTGTGTCACCACAATTTCAATACCTCGTAGTTTGAATACTAATAGTATGTCATGATAGCAAATTCTTTTATAACAACAAATTCTTCGTCACCATCAAGTTTCTTTCATCGCGCTTACCAGGTCAGCGACATTAATTTTGTGTCGCATCGCAGTTTCGCGCTTTTCGTTTTAGTCCGTTTGTCACCAATCTTCTTTACCCCGTCATCAAGCTGAACTGCCACGTGCAAATATCAAGCTCCTTGGCCGCGTAATATGTTCCTGCCAGGTCTCGTTCTCTCTTACTTCTCGTCGCCATAAAACTTCTCTGTCGCGACAAAAATTTCTTACCCAGCAATTTTTATTGTCGCGACACAATCTTCTTTGTAGCTGATAGATTTCGCTCGCTTTTGATCGCCTTTCTTATGTCATGACAATAGATGTTCCCATTTAGGCAAGAGTTCACTTCAGCCTTCATATTGTGTTTCATATGACTTAAAAATTTTCTGTCGCCGACAGAAGTCTCTATCTTTCATCGCTGACTTCTGGTAATGTTCGTCATAAAGGAGCTAGTTTTCTTTCTCGCTGCGACATATGATTCGCCTTGCCTGGCCATGTTGAAATGTCTATCGAATATGGAAAATTATGTCGCAAAGTACTCGTTTGATCCTGCCTCATTGTTCTGCTATTTTTTGTCGCGACATAAAATTTCTCTTCATTGTGAAAGAGTCGTTGACTCATAAAAGTTTAATTATGGATTTTGTGGTTACACATAGTTGTCTTTTTCGCCACGTAGCTCTTCATATCTTCACTCTTTATGTCATGATAAGTCAGATGTCGCGATATGAGCTTATTGCTACGTGGCTTGATCAAGGTTGAGATATGAGTTAGAATGTCGCAACATTCTTCATAATCCTTTCCACTTTGTCGACATAAAATTCATTGTGAAGCTTACGTAAATCGGGCCAATGATCAAAAAATTATGTTGCGAAGATCTTCATTTATGGCTTGAGTTCAGCTTAATCCTTGTTGCGACATAACTCTTGCTTGTCATTTGGGATTCTATAGCGACAGAGAATTTTGCTCTGGCCAATTTTCTGCTTTCTTGTTGGAATTATTTCCTTTTCATTCAAAGACCTACAAAACAAAAAGTTTGTGAACATTCCATAATTCAAAGATTAAAAATGAATTCATAAACTCTCTAAAATTATGCCGTAAAAATGACAGAATAGATGAGTTTAGGACTCATCAAATTCCCTAAATCCAAAGCTCGTCATTCCTGCCAAAGAAAAGAGTGCAATGTTGTTTCAGCTCTCAAACAACAATTTAGTAGCTTTCACTTTAAGGACTTTTTTGGTAGAATCCACAAGTTATAAGAAACATAAAATGAAGTTAGAACAGTTTCTAAATATGTGTCCAAACTAGAATCAGGAAGATTTTCAATTGTTCACTAAAAAGCCAAGTAATTTCTATCAGGTATACAATTCAATTATTCACCCCGATTTGTAAGTGTGTGATGGTCTTCTCTCTTCTTCTCGTAAGTGTATTACTTAATCTTTTCGATATTACTTACATAGTATGCTTTCCTTATTCTTTAAAGTCTCAGGTTGCTCTGCTCATATTAAACTCCAATTAATGTAAGTATTACCACCTTCTCGTAATCAATTACTTTAGGCTTATAATGAGGTCAGTAATCAAGAGTACATCAATTTAGGCTCAATTTCACCCAGATTTCATTTACACTTTGACATACATGCCTTCATATGCATTCTTGACTTTTTCCATTCATGTTAACTTTCTAACTTCCCCATTTGTTTTGGTGCATCTTTCTGCATTCTCTCTCTTGTGATGTCTTTCTTGACCACATTCACATCAGAACTCTCTTCCAGATTCTAGAAGCTTATTACTTTTCATCTTCTATCAAGGTTTTTAAGAATAGTAATGTTTTATTCTTTAAGATTTCTACCACCCTTAACGAACTTTGGGTTAGTAACTCCCATACCAATTGGCATTAGGGTATTAGATGTTGAACACCCGTAAGGACTTAATTGTTCCAGGGAGGAAGGCTACAAGACCAAACTTATTCCACCTTTGCACTTTTCTTTTCACAACTTCTTTTCTTCATCTTTTCATCTTTACTCACCTCAGTCTGATTCCTTTTTCTCGTCTTCAACCCTTCTTCATTCCAAGTACTTTTGAAATAATATTCTCCTCAAACTTGTCATCTTCTATCATTGATGTATTTGTCCCTTAATTCAACCAGGTTATTTACTATAGATTTATGTTCAAGGATGATCTAGGCTTTCATTTAGTTTGTTAATGATGGGGTAGGCTATTAGCTCAAATAAGGAACTTAAGGTATGTCTATGGCTGGTCATCAAGGTAGGTTTTGAAAGGCTCAATCTTCCAAGAATGACCCATCACTCCTTCTCGTTAAAGGGTATTGCTTAGATTTTGCTCAATTAATAATCTAACAAGTTCTAGTACATTTGGAGATTTAAATCAGTGATTTTATCCCTGCAAGATGTCCCTAATCTTTGGCATAATCTTTTTTAGAGATACTTTTGACCATGTACAGTGTTTATCTGTAACGTCCCAAAAATACCCTAGAATTTTTTTATAATTTTATTATATATTCTGTATAATTGAGCTAACTTGTATTTTCCGGAATGTTAAATGAATGTTGATTAAATTATTATATGGCTAAAAGCCAAATGCAAATATTAAATGCTAAATGAGAAATTAATTGAACCCAACAACCCAAGTGAAAAAAGGCAAAATTGAAATTAGAAATAAGGACCTAAGTGGTCATAAGTTAGAAAGAAGAAATGTCTAAGTGATTAATGAGAATAAATGCAAAATAGAGACAAATAGTGGCAAGCTAGCAATTATATAAACTTCTAAACCCAAAATGGATAAAGAAGGCCAAACAAGGTCTTATGTGACATGGACATTTAAGACCAAAGTATCTTTGAAAGCTCATTTTTGGTTAAAAAACAAATTTGAGAGAGAGAGAGGGGTGGGAGAGCTATACTTGCAAAAGTGAGTGATATGATTCTGCCTCATTAAAGCAAGAGTTACAGACTTGGAGCGAGTAGCAAGCTTGACATTGAAGATCAGCAGATATAGAAAAACCAAACCCTAACCTCCTTTCTATTTGTGTTTGCTTAATAAAACCCTAAATGTGGTATAAAATGTTCTTGATGGTTTTAGTTCTAGCTTGAGATTGTTTTTCATTGTTTTTGGTCGGTTTCGAGGAGTGTCGTAAAAAGGAAAATGTTAAGCTTTCAAAGGAAATGCTGTCACCTTTATGTCAAAGATTCCCTGTTGTTGGCTATATATTACTATAATAACTAAATGAAGTGATTCCAATTATACATACCATATGAGTAAAAGGCCCTAAATTTTATGAAGGGACCATGAGCACCAGCTCTAAGGCCCTAGCCTGGCTTAAAGGTGAGTTCCTGCAGCTCACGTTGCGCTCGCTTTGGGAATTGTTGCGTTGTTTTGGCCATAAGTCGAGTTTCACTCATCCAAACTGAGTTAGATATCTCAAATTATGAGTAACATAGACTTCTATGGGTTAATCTATGGCAAATTGTAACCCCTAGTGCCTAATGGTCGCAGAGCTATGTGTAAGAACAATTTGATTCTACTTTGCAAATTAGAGTAGTCTGGATGTAAAACAATAACTGAGTTTTAAAAGTGATCCAAATTAAGATTCTGCTGAGAAGAAACCTAAGAATCATATATTTAAATGAGGTGAAGGAACTGCCAACAATTTATGGATTTAAGATCTCTAAAATTTTAAATAACAGTAGGTAATCGAGTGAGCTGGCATACGCACTGGGCTTTTGACATTAAAATGAATCTCGAAGCTCGTGATCCAAATACGATTCCAATTCCTACCAAAGTGACTCATAGAGCTAAAATTTCTTGAATGGTACGAGGAGTAACCTATGGCTCATGTCCCAAAATTTTTCTCAAGTGAAGGGGTATCGTAGACATAAACCCCTACCTCAAAACTCCTAAATAACCTACTAATATGATTGTCATTGTATTTTGGAATAGGGGTTGACGAAAGTGGTGCCAGCATTGAAGCTCTAGATTCCGAAGACTCCGGAATCAAACACGATTTTGGTTTCGTTTCTGGCTCTTTCTCCCTATTCTGCTTCTTAAGATTTGAACTATTTGTTCTAAACATAAGAAAAGCATATTGAATTGTTTTTAATTGGATTTAAATAGAAATTATCAGAAAACAATGTTTGTAACAAATTGTATGAGTACTGAAATGGAAACCGCTATATTAAATGTACATATTGTACCGTATAAGCTGCTATATAAAAGATTTGAACTTTTTAATCTTGAATGTTAATCTTACTTTAGTTCGCATGGCGATAGATTGGTATACCAATATGGTCAAAATAGCACACGCAACGATTGTATTGATGTGTCACCCGACAAGACCCAAGAAGACCGTGACAAGAGTGTTCACTGTAATTCGATTTTTTTATAACCACGCCAGCTCACAATGGTGACCCGTATCGTGTTATAAAAACTCGTTATACCTATCGCAAATTCATGGGATCTTGCTCTAAGTGATTCTCATATCCCGTATATCGAAAAACATAGTGTTAAATGAAAGCAGCGGGCAAAATCGAATCGAATCGATCGAGATTGTGACAAATTGGAATTGGAAAAGATGATCGCAATTGAAATGAAAAGAAGCCAGAACATGATTGACGTTATCAATGATTTATCAGATATGGAAGTATATATTTAGATTTGATCAATGAACCATAAATGATTGTATATGAAAGGCGTATATGTATTGTATTGACATTGACTCATTCAAAAGATCTAAAAGTTTGTTTAGTAAACTGTATGATTTGGATTTAACCAAATCGAATGGAATTGTATAGAACCACTAAGCATGAAAATGTTTAGCTGTGGTATTTTTATCTATGCGCAGTACCGATTGAATAGGAGCGAAAAAAGCAAGATCGAGGAGCCGAGTCATAAAGAAAGGATTAAGTGAGTATGTTCCGACATATGCATTCACTCCCATATCTCTTTTTGAACATTGGATATTTTGTAAAACAATTTCAACTCTAAATATCTATTTTGTAAATCATTTGAAAAAGGCTTGATTCGCTTTATAGTAATTGCATTTTGCATGAATGAAATGAAATGAGCTTTTACCTCCCTTTAAAAACTTCGCATATTTGAAAATGATTTATGCTAACTGAAGTGTAACGCTACAACGTGTTTTTGATAAATGATTTTGATAAGGTGATTGAGTGACATTAGAGCAACCCGGACTTGGTTCGGACCCGCCAAACGGGTCGGGCCGGGAAAAGGGTGCTACATTATCAGGGTTCATAATAATTAAGCTGTTTAAAAAATATAATTATAGGTCATATTTGTTCCATCAATTGGTTGAAATCTTCCTTATTCTTTAAGTTCAACACATTCATCAATATCTTCACAACTTTCTTTTTCAGTTCATTGCATCCTACCCCAATTCATTTATCAAAATCTTGTTTGGTACCTAAACATGTTGCTATGCTATTTTAATACAAAAGCTTATTTACATTAGACCATTTAATTCAGAAGCTTTAACACAACAATATTTCAATTCCAATAATCATTCCAAGTATACCAAACAAGCCACAACTATTCAAGAATTTAAACCAAGAAAATCAGGGTTCTTCATTATTCAAAGAAAGTTATTTACTAAGTCTCATCAATTTCTAATTATTGAACACAAAGGAAAGGAAATAGACAATAAACACACAAGAAATGCAAAATGAGAGTGAACATCAATTTTTGCCATTTTTTTTTATTTTTTTATTGAAGTATTTAAGTGTAAGGCATCTGGTTATAGAGAGGGAAAATGGGAGAACTACAGGGCAAGTTATTTTCTTCTTCTATCATGCCTATGGGAGGAATGTAGATTCACTCGTTCAAACTTGTAACCACCGCGTATTATGAGAACTCAACACCTGACTCAGGGCTACTGGACTCCACGCCTATTCACTTCTATTGAATGAAGACCACCCATGGAAAGGGCCATTTGTTTGATTAGATCATTTTGTCTTTGCCCACAGAGTCTAAGTTCCCAAACTCACCTCGAGCATAGTACAGCTTTAATGTGCTGTCGTTGGATCATATCTAACCTTTAAGTCCAATAATTTTCCCTATAGTTTAGTGGTGCCTCCATTTCTTGTCCTTTCTATCGTAAGTCTTATTTCTTCTCGATGTTCTCAGATGATACTCAAAAGCATCTCGCTTTTGCAACAAGTTCTTTTCATGAAATCTTCTCTCTCTTCTTTCATGATTTTCATTAGCCTACCATCCCCTCCTGAAACTCATAGGAGATTAAGGCATTTTCGCTCCCGAAGTTCTTCACTCCTAGCTCTCTCTTTCTTTTGTTTCTAATCCGCTTCCACTCTTCATCTCTCGCTAGTGGCTTCTTCCAGACTCGGGTCCCTTCCTTCTCGAGCTCGCATCCATATATTCATCTCTCCGCTGGAGTTGGATCTACAATTTATTTGTCATTCTCGCATTTCATTTCACATTTTCAAAGATATCTATTAATCAGCCAGTTGTTACTGATGCTCGAACTTCCAACTTGCTCTTGATGGATTTGTCTCACTTCTGTGTGAGAGGGCCCCACTGGTCTACACTTCTCGCTCAAGTGTTGCTCGGGGGCTTCTTCCTTTCAAGTTGTATTTGATGTATTTCTACATCATTTATGTTCTATCTCTCAATTTCTGCTTCTCTTTCTCTACCTCTGTTCTTAGGTCCTTTGGTGATTCCTGTCAGTGTTAAGGGTGAGGTTCTAGGGCAGTTTTCTTCTTCTTCCTAGTCTCGTTCCACACCACCCAGGATACATAGCCTAGTGATCAATGTTGGGTGAGGTACTAGTCCCATGTATCCACCTCTATAATAACTCAAGATTGAATTTTCTATGATTTTCCCCACACTGAACTTGTAACCCTTCAAGATGGTATACACAGTACGTCTCCCTTCTCCTTAATCGGCATTCAAGTGCTTAGTTGGAAAAATAACTGAACAAATGAAATAAAACCAAACCTTGGCTTGTTCAGTCAACGACCCCCTTATAATAGACTCGTGTGGGTTTTTCCTGCTTGCATTCCACTTTTCCTTGCCATCAATCAACAGTCTACAATCTTCTGGAAATCTGGTTCCTTGACCAGTTTCTTGAATTTCAAACCATTTTTTCTTTCATTTAGATTGTAGGTTTGGTCAATATGCTCCCTGTTGAACGAGATCCATTTGCCTCTGATATAAACTATCTTGTCTTTCATACCCACCATATTAGCATAGAATTCTTTCACTACATCTACGAAACCAGGGGCTTTATGCTGACAAAAGAGAAGCCATCCTCTCTTCTCTACAATTTCATGGAAGAAGGAGATCCACTTACTGAAGCCCCTCTCACCTATAAAATCTCCGTACACAGCTTGTCTCCAAGTGATGTGCTTTCACCAAACCCAATCACTCGCTTTTCCTTCACTATACTCTACTCTAGTTTCTTCAGCCCACCTTTTCCTCTTTCTTGTTTCTTCCACTGGTTGCTCAGGCTCCACTTTGGCTTCGGCTCTTTCTTCTTCTTCTATTTCTACTTGAGTCGCTTGGACTATTTCTTCCTCCAATCGCATACTTCCCCTCTCTCCCCCCCTCCCCTCTTCCATGATTTCGTTTAGGGTTTAGAACTGTGCTCTGAAGGGTTCAAACATTGTCAGAAGAGGGTTTTGGGGGATCTAGGGTTTTCAAAAGGAGGGGAAGAGATTTGGTGAAGAAGGTTGAGTGGGATGATTGCTTGATAAGGCAAGTGGCTTTTCAGGTTTCAAACATGATCTATTTATAGGCTCACCATTGGTTGTACCATCATTAAATGTCACGACAAAAACTAGTCTAGGGTTTATTCCCTTTTTAATTTTATGTCGCGATATAGAAAAGTAATGTCGCGACATATTTTTTTGAAATCATTTTAAAACTAGTCTACCCATCGTTACTACTACAAAATTGCTCATGACATAAAATGTGACGTTCAAGTGTACTTATGTCGCGACAATGAGAAATATTGTTGCGACAGAAACTTTCCTTGCAAAATCAGTTTCAAGCCAACTTGGTCGCGATAGAGAGAAAAATTGTCGCGACATAGAAAAGACAAGGATCGGTTCAAATCAAAAGATGCCGTAATAGAGAAAAACATTGTTGATTACTACCCAAATAGTGCTGTTTTACACTCTTATTACTAGTGGTTTTGAGCACTTTTTATGCATTAACTACTTAATTAACTCCACTGGCATGTTAAGGACCCTGCAATGCTACTCGGGATAAATGTTGCAAGCTTCGCTGTTTGACGTGCTATTTATACCACAGATAGGGGTTCAGCTCAAGCATGAAGAAATCAATTAGAATCAAAGCAGAAAAAGGCATAACTAGAATCACAACAGAGAGATGCGCAGTCTCGGGCAATTTCATAAGGGTTGCGAAATTCTCGCAGGTTGCGAACTTTCGCATCGCGAACTGCTGTATGGGCCGCGAAAGTTTCCTAAGCATTGTTGACTTTCTTGTCGCTTTTGGATTTTTTGAATTTTGTCACTCGATTTCTTCCCAATTTATTTCTGTAATAGTATATTGTTTTGTTATTTTGGTAATTGTAATAGGGTTTCATATAAAGCCCCTTACAAGATATCAGAGAGAGTCTTTTCATTATGGAAGTTTTAGAGGGAAGCTTGTAGCAGTTCCCGCTTTTTTCATTTTCCCTCACTTTCTCTCATTTTCTCACTAGCCAAACACCCTCCGAGGATGACAACTCAAAGGATGAGCAAATAAATCCCTTCCTTCCTCAAGTAGAAGGCATCGTGCAAGGGAACTCGTGGTGTTCAGGGGCTCATGTTTTCAACGCAGTATTTACTCGACATTTATGTGTTTCCTTTGAACTCTAGGTTTAGATCCCTTCTCGGCGCAGCTCTAATGATTCGTATTTGATAATACCTTACGGCTCGTTGATGCTATTACTAGATCCACTGAGATTCATTAGTTACCATCTATTAGTCATTGGAAGGTGAGTCAAGGAGATACGTTTTTACTGTCCGAGACCATTAATGCTCAGTGAATACCATTTTCAAAGGATAGTGATTAAGGGTCAAGTTTTATAGTCAAATCAAGATTTGATTCGGGAAGTAACTATATGTTGTTATCCCTAATGAGAGGAAAAGGCCTCGAGAACCCTTCATTTACTATAGGAACCCGCTTCGCTGGCTCCGACATCAAGGGAATTCTTCATATTTTTATTTCATCTTGTTTACCATTTAAATCAATAAATCCATTGTTTTTTTATGAAAAACCCAACATCCAAAATGATTTCACCAATTTAACTTCATTGTCAGTCGTTTACACGAAGAAAACCCATCCTTGTGGACGATCCTAGAAACACTATATCACAAAGAGAGCAATGCTACAAAGAGTAGGATATATTAGGTATAAACTTTGTTGATTCAAAGATACCCTATGACACATTAATCAAATCATGCCGCTGTCGGGATGATGCCTAAGCGCAAATGACAACACACTGAACACTTGTGATCCTCATCACAAGCTCTGGTGAATTTTCTTTTATCATTCTTATTAGTATTATACAAATGTGGGCTTATTAGTTTCATCACCTGCTTAATTTTTGGAAACTAACTCTAACCCTTTAGGTAGGATTGTTTCTTTGTTGTTTGGTGTTTGCCCCCTGTTTTTACATAGAGCGTATGTTTCGCTGGATTAGAAAACTATAAGGCGGTGTGCTGTCAAAGCTCAAGATTCTACAGAGCCCAATTTCTGAATTGAATATTAGCTCTGAACTCAATGGACACCTAGAGGGATAGCAACACATTCGCACTCCAAAGGAGAGGAACTCCTAATGCATTTAGGTCCACGAGGGACCACATACACTTTCTATGGGTGAGTGCACCTCCCGCACCTGTGCCTCCAACTAATGCACCATATGGCGCGGAACCACCCAAATTTCATGGAAACCAAGACCTCCACAAAGATGCACCTCCTACTCCTCCACATTGTTTCAACTCCTCAACCATCACACCACTACGCTAACCCTTCGGGGCCGAGCAAGCACATCGAACTTAAGCAAATCAGGGGTAATTTTATGTAGGAGCAGAAGCTGTTGAATGTCCAAGCAAATCAAAGAATTGATACCATGGAGAGTTCTCTGAACCAAAGATTAGATGGGCTTCAAAATGACCTTGGTCAGAAAATTGATGACTCGCTAAAGACTCCATTTCAAGGCTCAACAATCGCCAGCGATAGTGTTCATCTGTAGGAAGAGAATCTGGGAGGAAAGGAGTGCCCCATCGACACCACAAACGGAGGAGCATCAGAAAAGCAAATTACAAGAAGAGCTGATAGAGACTTTTGAAGAATTTTCTGAAGGGTTATATGAATCCTCAGACATTTGTGCTGCTTTTTGTCCATCAAGAAAGAATGAAGCAATCTCCCCCTTGCTGACTGAGGAGGGCAGTGGAAAGGAAGTAGTGGAAGATCCCTAAAAGCTTATTCTTAAACCATTTCCCATAAAATTGAATCCCATTGCCACTGCCCAAGCCACTAACAACCCACTCCGCCAGCTAAGACCCTCTCCCGACTCCAAGACACATCCCCGCTCTACACTCCTACAAAGACATTCTACACGTAAAGCACCTACTACTAAAGCTAAGGCCATCCCATCTCGCACCGCCGCACAAAAACCCAGTAGCTAGTGGTCTTGTTCAAACTTCGCCACTACATCGTAGACATTAGCAACTGATCATACTACATGTATACGTTGGACGGTCCACACTGAAACCATCCTAGTTCATTCTGAAAGCACCAGACCTCGCACCTACAAATTCTACTGGGGCTCCAAGAATACCCTTCCTCCTCGAGCCTCCAAAGGCTCGAGAAATCGGGTTTGGGGACTCGCCTCCCCACTTTTGTTTTGATTTATTTAATTTTTCTTAGTTCTTTCTAATTTTAATTTAATTTTTGTTTTTAGCTCATTTTTTATTTTCCCGTATTTTTTTAATTTTTTCCAGCTTATTTTCGTTGTGCTCAGGCTTAGTTTCTACAACAAGAGGAGGTCCGAGTAAAATCTATTTTCGTAAGGGTTGCGAATAACCCCGCAAATTTTCAGAACTACGCAAAATTTCAGAGCACCAAATTTTTTGTAGAAATTCTATAGGAAGCACATTCGCAGGATCACCGTACCAGAAACGCTACATGGTATAAAATGTAAAAAAAAAAAAAAAAAAAATTCAGAGCCTACTCAGCCTCTATGAATTTCGGGTACTACCTAAATTTCAGACTCATAGTTTCTTTTCGCCATAACTTTTCATCCGAACCCATTGGTATCTTGGTATCGCTTGGAAAGCTTGTAGAGTGTAGAATATAAATATAGCCAGAAATAATACTTTGAAAATATGATAAAGGCATAATTTTCAAAATTCTTCAATTGGCCACTTTAACCTCTCTTTTCTTCTTCCAACTTGATCATTCGCTTCCAAATGGAGTCACAAGGCCTCTCAAAGCATATTTTTATCTTTTGATTACCATTTCAGAAGATAACTATATTTTGCACTGCTAATACTTTGGTTTAACACCTTTCCTCTATTTTGTTTCTTGCTTCACGTGGTTCCTCCTCCACAACCACGATTTCTCCAGTGATAGCATCACTTCCTTCCCAAATTTCCATTCACAACCACACGAGGACAATGTAGAATCTCATTTGGGAAGAGTTAAGGAATAAGTACATTTATGTTTCGAGTAAGTCCTGCTTATGAATAATGGCTTGCTAGTTAGTTTTTTTTTTATACAATATAATTCATGTTTTTGGCTTAGTTCATGCTTTCAAGCCATTTTAAAACTTTTTTTGTAATGCCCACTTACAAGAGGAGAAATTGGAAATTTGTCCCAATGTTGTTGATGTTAGAATGGTGTTATATTTACTGAAGCCGATAACCTATTGAAATTCTTCAGATTCAATATTTTTTTCTTCCACTTTGAACTAACCACACACTGTGCACTTTAGATTTCATTTATAAAGTTAAAAACTCCGCCTCGTTTCTAAGCCTCGCAAAGTCCACCCAGTACCTGACGACCTTTAATGGGGTCAAGACTTCGAATAAAAGACCAATGAGTCTTTCAAAAAAAAATCGTGACACTTCGTTTGAAACCCAAGCACCTGGCCCGAGGGGCATATGGCGCGAAAGTCTTTAAAGCCCTATGTCTCTAAACCAACCGGTCTGACTCACCGACCTGAGCTCATTACATGGGTGAATAGGTAGAGTTTAGCAAATTTTAGTCCCAGGAGTTTTGAACTCATTAAAGTCCGGTGAAACCTCAAGAGTTAGTGGCTGAAAAATCCTTATGACTTGACGCTCTAAACCTAATTGGTTGGGGAGTCACCTGGTAATCTCCTGCTGGCATGGACACTTGTGAGTTCGACACTTCAAAGATTGTACCCCTACAAAAAAAAAAAAAAAAGGAAGTTATAGAATAAAGTCAGTCTTGATTTATTGAGGTCAAGTTAGCCCGCTTAGGTTTAGATAAGAGCTAGGGTCGGGGGAGAGAACAAAGCTGACAATATTTTTGAAACCTAATAAAATCAAACACTTAGGGCTTTAAGAAGGCACTCTGCCAATTCTTTATTCTGAACCTCTTTTGAAACTGATCTACAGCATTACAAATTTTCTCCCGAGATCAGAGAGAGTCTTTTTCATTATGGAAGTTTTAGAGGGAAGCTTGTAGCCTCCCGCTTTTTCTCATTTTCCTCACTTTCTCTCATTTTCTCACTAGCCAAACACCCTCTGAGAATGACAACTCAGAGGATGAGTGGCTAAATCCCTTCCTTCCTTGAAGTAGAAGGCATTGGGCAAGGGAACTGTGGTAAACCAAGGGGCTCTCATGTTTTCAATGCAGGTATTCACTGACATTTATGTGTTTCCTTTGAACTCTAGGTTTAGATCCCTTCGATGCAGCTGAATGATTTGTATTTGATAATCTTTTAGGGTCTGGTGGATGCTTATTGCTAAATCCACTAAGATTCATTAGTTACCATCTATTGAAGGTCATTGGAAGGTGAGTCAATGAGATACGTTTTTACCGGTCTAAGACCATTAATGTCTGAATACCATTTTCAGAGGATAGTTATCGAGGTCAAGTTTATAGTAAAAATCAAGATCCGATTCGAAGTAACTACATGTCGTTATCCCCAATGAGAGTAACCCGCCCGAGAACGCTTCATTTAATATAGAACCCAAGCCTAGTGGCTTGACACTTCAAGGGAATTCCTTCTATATTTGGCTTCATCTTGCTTACCATTCTTCAACTACCAAAACCCACTGTTTTTATGAAAACCCCAACATCCAAAATGATTTCACCAGTTTAACCTCACTGTCAGTTGTTTACATGAAGAAAACCCATCCCTGTGGACGATCCTAGAGCCACTATACTGCAGTAGCCATGCTACAACAGTAGGAGGTATTAGGTATAAATTTTGTTGATTCCGACACCACAAAGACACAAATCAATTATCGCGATTACGCCTTGTGCTCCTCCACTAACTTATGTTACGACATAGTACCAGGTTTAATAAAATCTCCCGCGCTTCTAATGCACTAATCCAGCCTTTGTCGTGACATTAAGAAACAATGCTTGCATGAGTTTTGGTAATACTTATCGTGACGGTGAAAACTATGTCATGACACAAACAATTTCGCTGCATAATTCTCATTCCTTAATCAAGCAATATCAAAAGTATCAGGCATTCATTCATACCAATCGTAATACGCTACGTGAAAACACATCTAATCATTAAAGAACCTCAATTCAAGTATGAACAATCACATTTCATTTCTTCACTCAAAATGATTCAGTAAGATGATATTCAGAGTATTCAAATAATGAGAACAAACAAAGCTACTATTCATTTTCTGCTCTAAACAAATTACATTTTCCCAAACTTCAACTTGAAATACTCCCCTCAGAAAGGCAATTTCATCATCAATTTGAGAGAGTGTGCTTTCTAATAAAATTCATTTCACTCAAATTAATGTCCTCGAAAAATCATCAAAAACAACAAATAAAACTTTAAACAAAATTAAAACTAACTTCAAACACCCAAAACTTAACCAAAACAAACTAGCCATGAAAATTAAAAATTGTATGGGTTGCCTCCCAAAAAGCTACTTAGTTTAATGTCTTTAGCTAGACATTTGCTGTAGAATGTTTTATTTTCAGCAAAATTCTCTTCCAAATCTGGTTCACTCTTCATTTATGTTCCCTCCAAGGTAATGCTTCAATCTCTGATCATTCACTCTAAATTCATATCCATAATTAGTTTTTAGTGTCACTGCTCCAAAGGGTGTACTTGTTAATACTGTGTAAGGACCACTCCATCTTAACTTCAGTTTTCCTGGAAACAGCTTGAGCCTGGAATTACATAATAAGACTTGTTCCCCTGCTTTGAATTCCTTCCTCAAAATCTTTTGATCATGCCACTTCTTTGTCTTATCTTTATAGATTCTAACATTATCATAAGTTACATTCCTCAACTCTTCCAGTTCATTCAATTGGAATAATCTTTCTTCGCACTGAAGTCACACCAAGCTGATATTCACATATTTTGTATTCCAAACCGTAGGGAGATGACAAGGTTTTCCAAATACAATTATGTATGGGGACATTCTAATGGGAGTTTTGTAAGCAATTCTATAAGCCCACAATGCATCATCTAAATTTTTATGTACTCATTCTTTTCGCTTGTATTCACGCTTTCCGTGACTTTCGATCTCCTATTGGAAATTTCGCTTGCCTATTTCGATCGAGGGTGGTAAGCCAATCCCATTACATGTCTGCGTTATTTTATATTCAAGCCAAGAGTTTTGCAAAACTTTATTTGCAAATGGCTTTCTCATCACTAATGATTGTTTTTGGTGCTCCAAATCTACTCAAAATATTTTTCAGAGGAACTCCAACAATCAGATTAGCGTCATTTCTGGAACAAGCTATTGCTTCCACCCATTTGATACATAATCCACAGCTAGGAGAATGTATAGATTACCACATGATGATGGAAAAGGTCCTATAAAATCTATTCCCCAAACATAAAAAATCTGCACCACCAAGATTCCTTGTAGGGACATTTCATTTCTTCTACTTATGTTGCCAATTCTCCGACATTTATCACAATGTTTTACCCATTCAAAACAGTCCTTGAATAGAGTAGGCCAATAAAAACCTGATTGGAGAATTTTATGAGTTGTTTTGTCTCCTGCAAAATGTCCTCCGTATGGTGATGCATGGCATTTATCTATGATTTCACCTTGTTCTGTTTCTGGTACACATCTTCTGATAATCATATTTTCTCCTCTTCTGAAAATGAGTGGATCATCCCAAATATAGAACTTGCTATTAGTCCTCAACTTCCTTTTCTGCTAGTAGTTGAAATCATATGGCATGATTCCACAGGCTAGGTAATTAACAATATCAACATACCAAGGTGTTTGGACTGCTAACACAAATAGCTGCTCATCTGGAAAGTTTTCTTCTAATTCACTTCCTTTTTCTTCTTCAATAATCTTTTCCAATCTAGATAAGTGGATCAAACTATCACATTGTCACTACCTTCTTGTCTTAATTTCCATATCAAACTATTGCAACAATAATACCCATTTGATCGCCTCGTCGACATCTTCTTTGCCATCGACATCTAATCAGACATGATCGCAGTATTATAACATGAGACCCTAATATGTAAGGCCTGAATTTTTCCCAAGCAAACACCATGGCCAACATCTCTTTCAGTTGTAGAGTAGTTCTCGAAGTTTCATCAAGGTTTTGGCCGGGCATAGTATATGGCCTTGAATATCTTCTCTGTTCTTTGTCCCAATACGACTCCCATTGCATAATCACTGGCATCACACAAAATTTCAAATTCCTTGTTCCAATAGGTGTGACCATGATGGGTGTTGTAACTAATCTGGATTTAATTTCATCAAATGTAGTTTTGCATAATTCATTAAAATCAAACTTTGCATCTTTTTCAAGTAATCTACATAATGGTCTAGAGATTTTTGAGAAGTCCTTTATGAATCTTCTGTAAAAACCAGCATGTCCTAGGAAATTTCTTATCCCTTTGACTGTTGTAGATGGCAGGAGAGTTTCTATGATAGAAACCTTTGCTTAGTCTACCTCTAATCCAACTGCATAAACTTTTTGTCCCAAGACAATACCCTTTGTTACCATGAAATGACATTTTTCCTAATTTAAGGCCAAATTCTTGTCTTTACACCTTTGAAGTACTGTTTCTAAATTTTCCAAACAATTCTCAAAACTAGATCCATATACTAAGAAGTCATCCATAAAGATTTCATTGCCCTTCCACCAAGTCCAAAACATGTATTATTTCTAGCATCTTTGAAGGTGGCGTGAGCATTACATAATCCAAATGGCATCCTTCAAAGCAAAAGTCCCATATGGACATGTAAATTTAGTTTTCCGATCCTTGCTGGCTATAGCAACTGGGGTTATAAACTAAAAATATCCATCAAGAAAACAGTAATGTGGGTGTCCTGCTAACCTGTCCAGCATTTGGTCAATGAAAGGTAGAGGATAATGATCCTTGTTGGTAGTAGTGTTTAATTTTTTGTAGTCTAAACACACCCTTCATCATGTCACTGTTCTTGTAGGAATTAATTCATTCTTCTTATTTCTGATCACAGTGAATCCACCTTTTTTGGGAACCACATGAACTGGGCTCACCCAAGGGCTGTCTGAGATTGCATTATGAAGCCTCCATTTAACCACTTTAGTACTTCTTTTCTGACAACTTCTTTCATTACTGATTCATTTTCTCATGTTCAATGTAGGTTCAGATTATCCTCTAAAAGGATCTTGTGCATGCAGATGGAAGGATTGATTCCTTTTAAATCTTCTATAGACCATACAATTGCTTCCTTTGTATTTTCCGAGGCTGCGCCGTTTCGATTCACTACGTACCAAATAATAATCGGGTTTGCTTCTTTCTCAAGCTATAAGAAAGCATATTTTAATTGATTGCACCTTTCCAAGGTTAACCCTTTGAGCTTGTTTCGTTTCTTTCCTCGTCGCTCATTACTGCATTTTTCTATACTATTTTCATCAATATTGAGTATTGCTTCTTTTGATTCAAAATTGGAGTTTAGAAATCAACATCAAGAACATCAAGATACTGGAAATTCATCTCATTTTCATTCATTGAATTCTGAAGCATACAATCACTTATCAGTTTTGAACTGATGGGTACTTTCATTTCTACAATCTTACAATCAACATTGTCAAATTCTGGCTATTTCAAACTGTGATTGAGATTGAAGTGCACTGCCTCATCTCCAAACCTTGGGGAAATTCTTTCTTCATACATCTATCAAAGATACTCCTATAGCAAGGAAGAGTCTTCCCACAGCAAAGGGATTGAGAGCACCACACACACACTACAGTTCACTAGAAAGATGTGAACTTCCACTCTGATAAGCACTTCCTCAAGAATACCCTCGTGTCGAAGCAAGGGTTCCGTCTCCGTCATCTACAGGTCATGGCTGTGGAGTAGGCCCTAAACTTATAAATTTAACTACAGAGCAAAGGCATCAAGTTGATGTGATTTTCCCCATCTGCACCCTATTGTAGGGACAGCAGCCGCGCTGTGATCTGCATCTCTCCGATAAAGACTCAATAACTACACTACGTTTGTTGTTAGGTTCACTACTCCTCTTCAGCATTTTTTCTTTTCACCAAAATACTCCTTCAGTGAATTTAGTATAATGAGGCATTTGAGCCGCGTCTCTAAAAGGGACATTAACTTCCATTTTCTTGAACATGTTCAGCACCCAGAGAATCGCTTTTCTAATCCTAGCCTCTTTGCAAATTTTCGAGTGAATGGGACTCGAGGCTGGCTTGTAAGGCAAGCTTGAACCTCTTCTTTCTTCTTAAGAACTCCCTCTTTAGCTTGCTACTTTTTTGCACTTCTCTCTTCTTTAGCCACTTTAACTATACTACTAGCTTCCAGCTTTCTTTCTTTCTCTTCAGCTTCTCTTCTTTCTTTCGCTCTATTTCTCTTCCACTTCTTAGTGTAACCACCATACAATCCTTTGATTTTTCCTTGTGTCACTGGAAAAGCATCCTCGACTGATTTTGCAAGAAGGCCATGCTAGTTGCCCCCATTTGTGTTTCCAGATTCTTCAAAGAGGCATTGTTAGTATTTGGCCTCTGTGTTTGCCCAAATGCCGCTATAGATCGCGGGCCTCGTCAGTGGATGTTTAACAACCTCTTATTTTCTCCCATGAAAGTCAGCATATGTTCTTCAAAGGAAGTAGATCTCCTTTGTCCTTGATTTTCTGCCCTTTGACTTCCTTCTTGTTGTTGTTGTTGTTGTTATTGTTGGAACCCAGGTGAAGCATAGTGTTATTAAAAATTAAGGTCTAGGTCTCGTGACCTTGTCAAGGTTCCTCCCCCATATGAGAAATTCCTCATGGTTCTTGAGTGTCAGGTGTAAATGATGCAAGTTGATGTTAGCTTAAATTGTAACTTATAAAAGAGCATTAAGATATCAGGCCTCCTCAACTCTGATAGACCCCGCGGGCTAGTCCCTCTTCAAAGACTCATTCCTCTTCTCTCATTTTCATCAACCTGCTCCTCTCTACTCGAGCAAGTATTCTTCTCTCCCGATTCAGATTAATGCATCTAATTTTTACTTATGGTACATATCTGTCTACTATAGCATACCACTCCCTTTAGTCCGTCGTTGTCTCCCCGGTCAAAATGGAGCTTTACAGTTGCATTTCCGCAAGATCTTCTATCAACTGGGTCATTTTCTTAAAGATTTCTTCTATAAAGTTCCATGCCAGTCGCATCAATTATACTGAGGTATAACTACAGTACGATAAAACATCCATCTAAGTGGTCATATCTATTCCATGCATGTGGCACTTTCAAAGAATCTTTTGTGTATCTTTCCAATGCATCGTAGACTTTCATCATCTCCCTACTTGAAAACTATAATTTCCTTTCTCGTGTCGAGGCGAGGGAAGAATCTACTCATGTAAGCCTCCACCAACTCTTCCCAATTGTTCACACTGATCCAACTGCGCACTCAAAACCGTTGTCGCCACATCTCAATGAAATTGGAAAGAATAGTAGCTGATCACTTCGTCCGAATTTCATTCAACTTGACTATTACGCATCTCACTAATATTCCTATATGCCTACTGGATTCCCACTAAGATGCCCAAGAATGGGTGTTGTTGCACCATTGTGATCAAAGCCGACTTCAATTCAAAATTGTTGGCTTCAATAGCGTCGTATTCATCTGAATCACCTGGCCCCAAAAGTCCATAGTCATTCCGCCTAAGGTCTCTCGCCGCTCGAATAGGTTGCATTCTTTGTCTCTGATTTTCCATAGTTGCTTTTTTCAGCACCTTAACTTTTCTCAAATTTCTCAATGTTCTCCATTTATATCCAAAGTATAGCCTTCTGGGTCAGTTTTCTATGCATGCAGATCTTCGGAAGAAACACACCGAGATCACATTAAATATGTGGGAAAACAACTATGTCCAATTGGTTAAAATTTTCAATAGCTTATCCAAATATCATATTAAAAAACTTACTTTTGTGATTTTCTAGAATTTATGATAAAATAAAGAAAAATGTCCAAATTAGCAACTCTTTCTTCGTCAATATCATATTTAAATTCATCTTTTTCAATCCCCTCGGCAACGACACTTACAAATTAATTGACTGATTTTTAAACATACAGAAAACCCCAACAATTAATTGTAGCAATTCCATCCAAAGACTTTTCAAATTCTCAACTAAAATCTCCATAAAACTTTGCTTCAATAAAATTTTAATAAAAATATGTGTTTAAATTTCTGGTTAGCATCCATTAAAATTGATTTTGGTTTAAATCACTACAAGTATAATGTGTCATACAAGTAATAAAACGGATTTAAGTCCATATATCATTCCCACGAGGATTGATGATAATAAACCAAATATCATACTTATCTACTAAGATCTTTACATTTGAACTCCAAAGTTAAAAATGGTTTGTTTCTAAACTTAAGCAAAGCAAAAACTAATGTAACTCTATAACTACATGTAAAGAATTCAAACAAATGGATTGGTGAGCTCATCACTGATAAAGTAACAATGGAAAATAGACACAGCAACAAGTGAATTACTGTGATCATTTTATAACATATTTAAGCCATTAGTTCGAATCTAAACTTGTTACATGCAAAGGTGGTTTCGATTTTCTCTCCATAAACCATAAGAGTCACTACTATTAGAGATCCATTTTCTGATACATTGGTCTAATCGGGGCCATCAGACAGTCCTCTGCAGCAAACCAAGCCCTTAAAGGTCCCCTAGCACACCCTCTACAGACTGCTGGTCCCTGCCTCATAAGAAGAACATGTTCCTCCCAAACAATCTAAGTGACCATCCATCTGAATTGATGAGATTCTCTTATTTCCTTGATTAGATCTATACTAACACTCGGATCAAGATCCTTCATCAAATTGGAGTGAAAACCTCGATCAATTAAATTGGATACATCATCCAACTATCCTCACACTATGAGTAAGAAGACTCTGGTCAGTGATTTTTCGTGAGTTCAAATTGCTCCGTAATATTAATCTAACATACCCTAGGTAACCGCTACACTCGAGATTCATTTTGTGTCATTTCTGTGAGGGCTTCCAAATCAAAGCAAGATACGCCATTTTTCTAATACAAGTTATCATATTTTGAATAAGTAGCTTCAAGAACAATACCAATTAAATAAATCCAAACATTCAACTATGAACTCTTTCAAGTCGAAGGAAAATAATAATCACATCGATCCATTCCTGTATGGAGCTCGCTTCAAAGCCGGACTGAAAACAGAACAATGACTAATCGATCAAATTAATCACAAATCAAAACGAACCGAAATCAATGAACCTTAAAATTTCCAAATTCATTTAATAAGACAAGAATAAAAACATTCCACAAGAAACCCAAATAAATTTTACACCACATGGTTCATCCCAAAAGAACTAGCCAAAGTTACTCTACAAACTAAACAAAAGAAAAAATAATATACAAGAGTCTTCAATACCCATAAGTTCTCGGGTTCGAGGAAGTCAAGACAAAGGTCCTGTATGCGCGTCTATTTATAGATTTTCAAATGACGGGCCGCACTTCTAGGCACTAATTATGGATCCCCAAAATTTCTGGCCCAATTAGTAACTTTGTCGCCGACATAGAAAGTTCACTAATGACAAAGTTTATCCGTCGCCATCATCTCTGCCGCGGGCATGCGCTTCACGTGGCATATTTTTATGCTCTCTTCGGATTCGCCGCGACATAAGTCAATATTGACATAGTTCTTTCGAGGTCATTTTGCAAACCCGAAAATTCTAATTTTCCCGAAAAAGGCAATGGTAATTTAGGCCAAATCCGGGAATTTTTTCTATATCTTGATAATGAAACTTAATTTCACCGGGCCAGAATCGCCTCGTGAAATCTAGCTACCATGTCAATTTCGTCAATCCCAAGACAAATAAATTTATAAGTTTTTCAAGGCAATGACAGAAGTATGACACTCGCGATTTCGAGTGGCACCACAAGTAGCTATGTGTCAAAAGGTAATCGTCAACTTGAAATTAAGTGTGGGTCTATGTGACATGTGGCATTCTAATTAGAGGAAAATCCAATAAAGGTGGATAAAGTGGATAAAGAAATCCAATGAGCCACCCGTGGTCAATAAGTTGGCAAGCGAGGGAATAAACAGAGAGAAGAGAACACTTCATTTTTAAGGAAATGATAGTGGAGGAGGAAATCGATTCTGTGAGAGAGAGCGCCCAACTTCTCCCAGATTTGCATGACCGTTGGTTCGTCAGCCAAAGTAAAAGTTGTTCTACGCGATGCGGCTAGCGCGTATTACTCGGGCTGGGGAGTTTCGGCTAACTCCGGAGGTGGAGTCTTCCTACTGCTATTTTCTGGGCTTAAGAGCCTCAGAATGGCTCGGGCTGATTCGAGGCCTGAGGAAACAGCTGATCGTCCTGTACCGGACCGGCGCTGAAATTTTGACTGCTGGGGCGCCCCGGACCGATTACGAACCGTTATTGGTCTACGTGTTATAATTTATGCAATAAATTATGGTTTGGTGTTGTCAGGGCTTTGAATATTATGGATTTTGCCCACAAAGTGAACATATAAGCCAGGAGGGCTGCCTACTGATAGCCCATCTGCTTATAGTGGACGCCAAAAAACAGCTCCCATTTGGTTTTCGATTGACCGAAAATGGTCCATGTGTGTTTCAAGCAAAATATTGCTTGAATTTGATGGCTTGAATTGTGTGGAAAAAGAAATTGTTAATGCATGAAAATTAATGTGTTAACATGATGTCACAATTATATGAAATATAATTGTGTGTCATCAGAAATAAATCAAGATACCACGCGAGCTAATTTTGATGTTATTGCCATGAATTGAATGTTATTACCAAAGGGACGCTTGAGCTGTTTTGATTCAGGACAAATTCTATTATCCAAAGGATTTTGTAGTGCTTCGATACCGAATCGGGTCGCAAGAGGGCTAACCATGTGCCAACTATCCGGAAGGCCATTTTTTGCTACCTAACGCGATCACACCGCCTGAATAAAGGATGCAAAATTTAACCTTTCGAAATATGACCTTAGAGCTCAATATCTATCCAGCAAAAGCACATGCACCAACAGGAGTGAAGGACAAAGTGAAGAGGTTTGTGCGATGTAGGCCATCCTGAAGAACAAGCAAATGAGTCGTCAGGTGCAAGACGACAACTGGGTGGAGTTGGTTGACAGCAATGAAGACCAACAGGAGCTTCAAGAAGTGAGCCTACTGCATGGGCAATGGAGAAGAAAGGTAGAAGTGTTACCTCTACTTACAGGAAGTGAGGAAACAGGTCCCCAACAAGGATCTTAAGCCCCCACTGCAATCGAATACATTGGGAGGAAAATGTATCATTCAAAAGAAGGATTTCTTCACTATCGAGCAATCCACAGAGGTCACTTGCTTCCAAATCCTCCTCAGAACAAGAAAGCATTCCTGATGGAAGATCTCCGATTTGAAAGGCATCACCGACAAAGATAACCCATCATATCTACTTAGAAGAGGAATTAAAGTGCTCGATTGTACCCACAGAGGAGACCGAATCCGGCATACTAAGAGGTGGTACGAGTGGAAGTGTTGGAATTGTTACGTAAGCCAGATCATATAAATTCATATCCGAGTAGCTCTGTAAGTCCAACCCAAGTAGTACCTAAGAAATCGTGGGTTACTACTTGCTCAACGAGAAAGGCGAGGAAATGCCCAATTAATTTACTACAGGATGGAGGGCATGCATCGACTATAGAAGGTCAACGAGGTGATGCGAAAGGATCACTTTCCATTACCTTCATGGACCAGCCCCTAGAGATATCAGTCATCCCTTCTACTCGGCTTTGATAGTATTTCTACGATCGCAGACGAGATCGCTGCAGCAGATGATCAGACAAGACCACTTTCATTTGTCCTTTGCACATATGCCTGCTATATGATGCCCTTCGATCTATGCAACGCCCACCACTTTCAGCCGTCAGATGCTCAGTATTTTGGGTGATATGGTGGAGCCGACATGGAGGTTTATATGGATGACTTAACAAATACTGGGAAAGCTTTGATGAATGCCTCGGCCCATTCGAAATCACCCTCCACTGCATGCATTGAAAAGAACCTAGTACTAAACTGGGAAAAATGCCATTTTATGGTAAATCAGGGCATAGTGTCGGGGGCACATCATTTTCAAGCGAGGAATCTCGAAGGGATAAGGCCAAGGTAGAATTGATCTCAAATTGTCATCTCCTACTAATGTGAAGACAAGCAGGGCAATTCCTTGGGACATGTGTGCTTCTATCGCAGTGCTCATTCGAGACTTCAAAAATTGCTAAGCCGCTCTACAAGCCCTTGAAAGACGCAAAGTTTGATCGGGATGCAGACGCCAAGAGAAGTTCAAGGAGCTTAAGGAATGACTACAAGACCTATCAGGAGAGCTCCCGATCACCATTGAGGTAATGTGCGACAAGGACCTTGTCAAGCCGGAGCTGTTTCAGACGTAGAGTAGAGGAAAGCCGTATGGTGTAATATGCGAGCAAAACGCTAAATTGAAGCTCGTAGAAACTACACTACCACGGAGAAAGAATTGCTAGCGGTGGTCTATGCTTTAGATAAGTTCTGATCTTATTTGATCGGTCGATATCAGAATCTTACGCATCATTCTAAGATTGAAATATCTACTCACAAAACATAATTCCAAGGCTCGGCTTATTAGATGGGTTCTATTGCTTCAAGAGTTCAACATCCAGATTAGAGATAAGAAGGGTGTGGAGAAAGTTGTTGCCGATCATCTCTCCAAATTAATCATAGCACACAATACCCACAACCCTCTTATATTTGATGAATTTTCGAGAGTCTTTATCGACAAAGGAGTATAAGACCATTGTATGCTCACATACAATTTTTTTGGTAACACGAGAGTTACCAAAGGAGTGGGAGCACAGGACAAGAGGCCTTCCAAAGGCAAGGGGTTCATTCGCACTATTGGGAGGAGTCAGATGACTACATCAGGCCGATCGGGAGCACAAGGAAATGTAAAATGAAGAGTTAATAGGAAGGAATTCTCAGCCATCACATGACAAGGCAAGTGTTGTGGAGTATTCGTCTCGGGCGTAAAAACAGCCATGAAAGTCAGATTTGGGCCTTTATTGGCCATCATTATTTAAAGATGCCTACATCTATACAGTGCTAGCAGGATATGTGCCAAGACCGGGAAAGATTTCCGTCGTCACATGATGCCCTCAACCCCATTTTTAGTAGTTGAATCAATGATGTACGGGCATCGACTTCACGGGACCATTCCCTACTCCTTCGGCTATGCCTACATCCTCGTGGACCACGTGTCCAAGTGGGTCGGCGGCGCTACGCAGGCAGCTGACCACAAAGCAGTGCTTAAATTCCTTAAGGAGAACATTTTCTCTAAATTCGGGGTTCCTAAAGCAATTATCGCTGACGGAGGTCTCTCACTTTAAGAAACCCTTTGAGAACCTTATCCAAATATGGTGTTAAGTACAAGGTAGCCACCCCAGATCATCCTCAAACCAAAGGTCGGCGGAGCTCGCCAACAGAGAAATCAAGACCATCCCGAAGGAAAGCTGTTAACCTGCACAGGTGAAGGATCAGTTCAAGCTTCAAGACTCATCACAGATATGCACAAAGATACAAGACCATCCCCGCATGCCTCGTGACGCTTAGTTTATGGCAAGGCTGCCAAGCATCAGAAATTGAATACAAGGCGTGGTGGGCAATACGAATTCAACATGGATATGAGCCGAAATGGGCCTAAAAAGAATGCTCGAGATCGATTTAGTTAAGAGTCGAGAAACGACGCCTACCAATTCCAAAATTGAAAAGGATAGGCGTAAGAAGTGGCATGACTGTACCATAACCCGCAAGATTCTCTAACTGGGATCAAGTCCTCCCGTATGATTCAACCCATCTATTTCCGAAAACTCAAATCGCTATGGACTCGCCCATTTATCATCCAATTAAGCATATTTGAATGGTTCAGTTGACCTTCTTAACCCGAAAGACAAGAAAGTATTCAAGGTTAACGGGCAACGAGTGAAGCCTTATGTTGTTCGCCATTCTGCAGAAGAGGAGGAGATTTCCCTCCTTGATCCTCCATGACTAGCATTCTCCAAATGATCGAGTTGGTTTGTCTCCACCGAGACCAAACCGCATTTCAAATTTTTGTTTCTATTCGTCAATTTTAATTTATTTTATTTTAGTATTTTTTATTTTGGTCTTAGATTTTAATTAAAACCTTCTTGATATGTTCATTTTGAATGTTTTTTTTATTATTATTATTTTATTTTATTTTATTTATTTTATTTTGTTTTTATTTACAGACAATGATGAGGTCAGTGCACTTTCGCTCCAAAGAGCGAAAATTTCGCCCCTTGGCTCTTCTACGCTAGGGGGGACCTTCAACCGCCCAAGTGCACCTTTAAAGCCCCCCCCCCCCCTAATTCTCATTCACACCTTTAGACCTTCCCCCACACATTGAGCCGTCCCTGCAGGTCCCCTACCACGCACCACGCTGCACACCCGACTGTACTCGTGCCTCCTGCACGACCTCCCATTTCCGGTCCCTCAACCTGCTTCCCCTCCTCCACCCATGGTCTCGTGATGACGCTGAGGGCATCGATCTCGTGCCTAGGTCGTGCCGATCTCTTGCTATAGATGGCGCAGCACTCCGAGGTCGCCGTTGCATCGGGCCCCCGCCTTTGTGGTGCCGAGGCACCTCCCCGCTTTGCCTCCCGACGCAGCCTATGATGCATAGTCCGGGCCCCTCTCGCCGCTTATTCCAAAGGAGTCCCGAGGTCGAGCCCCCATCCGCGCGATACCACACCCGCGGGACTCCGCCCCCTCTCCTGTGCATCCACGGCCACCACGGAGGGCCCCGCCTCCAAGTGGCTCGACATCCGTCTCGGGAGTCTTCAAGGTTCTGGTGGGCCCGAGCCCATACAAACCCCAACCCGCCCAGATCCGTGATCGCCATCGCCCCCGCTATCCCTAGCTTCAAGGATTAGGTGTCCACTATTTAGCGGTGGCCCGATACCCGAGAACGTGAATTGTCGTGTCAAGGACTTTCACGGAGAGTCCTATTATGATGTACCGACACTAGCAGCAGACCCATGATTAAGAGATTCAATGCGGTTGGTCCAGAGGTATTCACTGCTGCCATTTATGACTCCGAGGTAGTTTTTCTATCCCCGGTGGTTCTCGAAGCCATCATCATACCATGACATCTCTGGGAGGTCCGTCGACGCAGCTCTTCGCTCAAGATAGATGGTCGCCCCGGGATTCCCCGCGAGTCATGGAGAACACCACGCCAGCCTACCAAAAAGAGTCTCCGCTAACTCGACGGATTATCGGTGTGGCCTCAACCATCACCTGTGAGAGATGGTTTGCCTCTCTCTCTCGACACAAAGAATCGGATTCATCCTTTTCAGGAGACCACTTCCCTCCTCGCAGATGCCCCACCTTAATCACATCGTCCAACTGCTCCCACTAAAGATTATTTACAGCGCAGAGGAGCTATTCTAGAGGCTCTGTACCGGATATCCGAGGGGTTCTGGTTCAATCCGGTAGAGCTTGTTATGACCACATTTCTTCACTTCGAGGAGAAGGTCCACCGCAAGGGCCTGGCTCGGGCGGAGGCTATTCCACTCTTGATGCCGAGGTTATTATGCCACGTCTTAGAGCATCTCACCCCGGGAGAACCACTTATTGAGCGTGAGGCAGAGCTGTCCTTAGATTATATCCTGAGCCGGACTCTACCCATGCCACTTCTTTCTTCTACACCAGCAAGATGAGGTCGCTGATGATTGCGGCAGCAGGACCCGCCTAAGGGTGAGCAACCCATATTGGGGTTCCGCATGCATCCCCTCCGCCCGCCTCCCACGCCCCCGCCTCCTTCTTGAGACTACGTGCCCGTCCTCCTCGCAAGAACCATCCGAGCACATCCTGTCACTCTAGACTCGCGCTGCCATGGATGTCAGTCCGGCGCATTCGCTACTACTAACAGATCTTTAGCGGCTTCTCAGACAAAGACGGGCCGAAATAATGGCTCAAGGCCAAGGTCACTATCGCGCAGAATCAGGCTATTCTTCTACAGATATAGAGCCACCTGGGTCTCCCACCGCTACAGCTTGACAGAGCCCCATACAGCCCACTCACTTCATGACTGGGCCCAATGTTTCAGCCTTCAAGAGTTTTGTTGGATGTAATTGCCAAGCAAATGTAGTGTACCTTCCGCATCCACCTGCATCTACACCACCACCAAAGTGAGGTGGTCACACTTCCTTCTCTAGCTTTCCTATCCCTAACCTGTGAGGACACAGTGATGCTTTGGTTGGGGGCGAGTTAGCGTTGGAAGTTGCATTTATAGTACTTATGTTTGGTTTTGTTTATACTTGTGTTGTTTTAGTTTTATCAACTCCATTTACTTGTCTCAGATGGGATTGTTTGTTTGTATGTATTAGCCAATAGTAGGCAGTGGTTTATTTTGTTCAGCTATGTATAGTGTCTAGCTATGATGTTTACTAGCCTTTTGGTTATATTAAAGTTTTTATAACAAGATTTGCATCGCAGATTTGCATTTTCTATTTTCAGACTCCACATTTTTTATTTTATTTTAATTAACTTTTGTATATGCATAATATTTAGCCTTGCAATTTGATGAGCTTAAGCCTTTCCTAATGGAGTCGACGTTATAAGGGTCCTATGCCGAGTTAAGTGGATGACTAGTCACCTTCTTGTTGTATTTAACCTGTCTCTTCCACCTTTAGCTAACCACACACTGAGCACGTTAGGTCTCAATGATAGGCTAAGAATCAACACAAAACCCCTCTACGACAAATCCTAACCTAGTGTCATGCATTCCCTGAATAGGTTATAGACCCCATGCATAGTAGGCCAATGTGTCTTCCAAAATAAAAGAAGAGAAAAAGAAAAAGAAAAGAATAGAATCGCTTTGCTTTGCCTTGAAACCCGAGCACGGTCCGTGGGTATATGGTGAAAGCCTTTAAAGCCCGGTGCCCTAAACCTTCACTGGTTGGGAGTCGCCGACTTAGTGTTCGCTACACGGGTGGATGGGTGGAGTTTAGCGAGTTGTAGGTGATGGAGGCTCGAAATCATTCGGAGTCCGGGGTGAAACCTATAGAGTTTGTGGTCGAAAGATTCTCGCGACTGATGCCAAACCACCGGCTGAGTCGCTGCTTAACTCGTTACACGGACTTTGTGAAATCGTCCCTCGCATTGCACCCTACAACGCAAAGAATTGTGGCCATGTGGGCAGGTCCTGATCTATTTAAAGTTGGTTAACATACGAGGTCATGGCATTAGCCTCATTGGGGGAGCGCATAGCTCGTAGTTTATGATTGAGACCTGATCAAACAAACCCGTAGCTTTTTGTAGAAGAGCCTGGTTCATGCCTCGAGGAGGGAGCTTGTTGGTCAGTCAACGCGGTATAGTTTTCATTCTTTCGAGATGGTTGTTAGCTAGTTTTCGCGGATTCTCATTAGTGTGCTGTATGCATTACCGATACAAACCTTTTGACCTCACATGTTTTGCTTCGCTTGTTGATTATTTTTGGCATTGCTACGGAACTAGCAATGTGTCGGTTGGTGTGATTATACCAAAAAGTGCCATTTTGAACTCTATTTAAGATAGGTTCTAAGTACTTTTGTGTAAATTAATCATAATAGTTGTCGATTGACACTGTAGGTCCCATTGTACTAATGATTGTACTCGAGGTTGTTTGTGGTAGTTTCGCGGTGTTTCATAACCTATTCTATCTTATCAAGCTAGGCATATCGAAGCTGAAATGTAATTGCCACGAGTTCGAATGATTCATCTTGATTGCATCGGCTGCCGGCTACAAACCGAATGCGAAGGAAGCAGGAGCAAGCCGAAGCAACAGGGACAATTTCGCTATTATAGCTAAATTCAGAATAATAGCTAAATTTCGCAATAACAGCTAAATTTCAGAAGAATAATAAATTTTCTATGTATCGCACTCTCGCTACACAGCGACTTTCGACTATGTTAATAAATTTCGCCACATACGACCTTCACTATGCTAGCTAAATTTCATTACGAGTTTAAATTTCATCCTAGCGAAATTTCCGTCATGGTTTTGTGTACAAACGACCCCGCTTTGCCACTCTACTCTAACCTCACCGTAACTATACTATTGCATAGTTTGCACTTCACCCGGTTGTAAGGCTATGTTTATCATGAACATTTTGTAACCTAACTTTTCATCGGTTGCAGTATTTCCATTACGGGCCCCTCGTTTTCTACTCTCATTTTCTCTTATCTCCTCTTCTCTCACTTTCTAGGTAATTCAAACACACCCTTCGAGGATGGACAACTCAGCTGATGTTCGCTAAAGCCTCTAAACCTTGGAAGAGGGAGGGTCACAGTAGGTCGATAAGGTTTACAGTGCTCCTCTGCTTTTCACGGCTGTGTAATTGTATTTATGTTTCAAACTTTCAAAGCTAGGTTTAAAGCTATTTGGTGTACCTTCTTGGTCAATACTATGGTAAGTTTTTAGACTCAGCAGTATTCTTAATGTTGCATACACCGACATCCATTAGTTGTCATTTACGCAGTCATCGAGGTAGGTTAAATGCTAGATTTTAACTCAGAACATTAAATGTTCAGAAATGCTATGTTTCAAAGAGGAATGGTACTAAGGGTTGGTTTTTAAAGTTAAACAAAGATCCGATTTTGGAAATGACTATAGGTCATTTACCCTAATGCGAGGAAATAACCCGAGGACACCTTTACAACTCTATCATACCAAACTAGTGGCCCAAAACTTCAAGGTCTTCTTTTTACATTTTATTTCGAATTACCTTCAGTTAACATAGTGACAACAACCACTGTTTTTGTACAAATCCGAAATCCAAACAAAAGCCTCACCATTTTGAATCATTATACAAATCATTTGTAAGACGAAAACCATCCCCTCAGAGCCATCTCTAGAGCGCTTATACTGCAGTAGTTACGCTACGTAGTAGGAGTAATTTAGGTTATAAATTTTGTTGATTCGGAACCCTACTGTGGCACGAATCACTCCTGCTTGTCATTTGGGATTCTATCGCGATATTCTGAAACTGTGTCACGACAGAGAATTCTGCTATGGCCAATTTTCTGCTTTCTTGTTGGAATTATTTCAGTTTCATTCAAAGACCTGCAAAACAAAAAGTTAGTGAACATTCCATAATTCAGCATTAACATGAATTATAAACTTCTAAAATAATGCCATAAAAATGGATAAAAATAGATGAGTTTAGGACTCATCAATATTCTTTCCTATTTGACTTGTTTATTTTATTTATTTATTTATTTGTTGATGTTTTGATGTACACTTGTGTAATTATGAGAGATAGTTTTTGGTATCTATTAGTTAATCAATCAATGGCCACAATTTCCATAATCGGATTAGTAGAGACCCGACTTTAGGGGTTTAGAGAGTTGTTATGGCTCACTAACATACCTTCCCAATAGGTAACATAACCTTCGAATTTGGACTCGGTTTCATAGACATGTCTTTTCTAAACAAGAAGTCGCACTAGGGTCTTTATTTCTTATTTTTTTCCCTTAAAAAAAATAAACTAAAATAAGTGGCGACTGCAAAACCATTTATTTAAAAATGGTTTTTCAAAAAAAAAAAAAAAGCGAGTCTCACCATCGAGTGGGAACGCACGTGAAAAATGCAGGTCCATAAAATGGCAACTTCACTAGGATTTTAGTGGGTCAAGCTTGAATATAATTTGAGGAAAATGTGGCAAGTGATTGATTGATTGTTTGATATCTTCTCTTTAGTGCTAATATCATATTGAGTGTTTTTTTTTTTTTTAATTAATATGCTTTATCATTATGTATTCTTATTGTATATTTTCTGCATTTTGATATATTGATTGTGTATAGATAATTGTGTTTCACATGACTGCTTGTTGTATGACTACACCTCTCTTGCTTGACTGCATGTTGCTTGTCTATTTGAGACACACATTTATCCCCTTATCTCTAACTCCTTAGTCTCGGTTGACTCTGTCTCTTTTGATGTTGTGTTTAATGTTTGATTAGAGACTTGTTGATCCTTGTTTGCCCTTCGACCGAGCTAATGATTATGAGTAAGGTCCAGTGATGGGTTATATCTATGTTTGGGAGCATTCTAGAGGCGGTCGACATATTGATGTTGAGGAGTCCGATCTTTGAAGTCTTGTATAGCCTAGAGCTAAATTTTGGGATATTTTATGACCAGTGTGCTCTTCTTTGTGTTAGATTTATTAGGTTTTTGGGATGCACCCACATATTCACTGTACACTTAGTTTATTCCTGAGTGTTGAGAGTAGTGAGAGCCTTTACCATAGGTTTTCCCCTAGGATGTTGAGGAAGTGCATGTGTGGATTTGATGACCACCTTGCATGGAAGCGCCCCGTCTCTTCGGAGACGTATAGAAGGTTGTGTACCACTAGCGGGTACGATCGCTCCTACTAGAGACCCCTTTAATAGACCCACCCACCCTTATCTTTTTAGAGCCACCATGACCTTGTAGGTTGAGCTTAGATCCTTCTGATTAGGACTCTCATCCTACACGTGGGTGCATATGCGAGCCTTCAGGGCCGGTTTAGTCATGTTATGGATCCAAAGCTCTCTAGTTTGGTTTCCTCTTGAGGGTATAAAAAGATTGATCAGAGTATTGGGTTTCAGTGGGGCAATTTTGTGTATAGAGATGGATTGCTTATTTCAGTTTCATTAAAGCAGCATTCCTTTCAGTTCGACTTAGACTCCACCTTATTTGTTTCAATTCCACTTCCAAGATTTACTGACTGAGACTGGGACCATCTTCGTGGGTTAGAGTTGAGGGTAGATTAGTACATACATCAAATCAGACAAATATGGATCCACATGTAATGGTTATTGAGCAGATTGCTACAACTGTCGCCGCGCTCCAGGATATAGTACATGGCCTCAATAAGAGGATTGATAGACAACAGACCCCACAGATTTTAGCACAAGAGGATACTCAGTTTGACATGGGGGCACCACCTCCACCTCCATCGATGGCTCAGATGGCACCGCCGCCTATCCCTCAGGGCACCCTCACAATTCAGAGGCCTGCAGGTGATCCCGCCACATGCAATTGTTCCGCCTCGTACCATCGTGCTTCTGATGATCACATACAAAGGGTAGAGAAGATGCTTAGACAGTTAAGAGTCATAGAGGGTATGAATGTGTGGGATGGATTTGATAGTGCACCTGTGACCCCATTGTCAGCTTAAATTTCAATGCCCGATACGGAGCTAAGATATTGTGAAAAGGATGCCCAATGCATCATTTGAGGATATATAATCAGTTGATGAGGGGCATGGGTTTGGATGAGGCTCAGTTGATCATGTTGTTCCCTTTGTCACTAAGTAGTGTGGCATAGAGCTGGTTTGCTACCTTAGATGCTTTGTGTAGGCGAACATGGGAAGATCTCCCCCATGAGTTTATTCGGCAGTTCTCTTTCAGCACTGTCATAGACATCACTAAGAGAGATCTTGAGGCTATGAGGTAGGGGGTTCATGAGACTACTACATCATTCATCTCCCGTTGGAGGGAAAAGGGTATTCAGATGATTGACTGTCCATTAGAGAGAGAGCATATTAGCATGATCATGAGGAGTTTACAGCCCAGTTATGCTAGACATCTTATGGGCATACCGATTATGGATTATAGAGCTTTGTTAGAAGCATTGTTGGTATCGGGGATGGTATAGCACACAGTTTGTGGTTGGATTCTTCCTCTTATGATAGTAAGGGGAAGAAGCCATCTGGATCATATAGGCTAGGGGAAGTAAGAGCCATCAGTTCATTCAGACAGGGGCCACCCAAGCCTTAGTATGCATTTATTCAGCCGTGCGGGGCCTCCCATGCATAGAATTCAGTTTAGTATATACCTTCCCCACCAGTTCCGCCGCTTAGGTTACCAGCTTCATATACTCCACCACACCTAATTTACGCTACATAGATTATGGAGAGACCACCTACTACTCATCTTAGACCTCGAGCGCTCATAGTTTCTACACAACAGCTTAGATACTGTACACTTTTACACCATTAGCATGCCTTTGGGGTGAGGTTTAACGGTATTAATAATGATCAAGTGATTGCCTAACCATTAGTACCAAGGCCATTATTGCTAGTTGTTCACCCTCATTTTTAGATGGACCAACATTGCGCATATCATCGGACCCTTGGACATACTACAGATCAGTGTATTACTTTGAGACATGTTGTTCATGACTTGATTGATCAAGGTATCAGGAAGGTGATGCTCTTAGCGTTAGTTCTAACCCCCTTCCGACATATTCTACACATATAGTTCCTCCTCTAGTATGAGGTATTCATTATATTGATTTTGCCAAGTTGGATGATCGCATCCATAAGTTGTCATGGGAGGATCAAGGGCCGAAGTCCATAGTATTTGATGATGGTTATGGCAATGATGGGGTTCATGAGGTGTTTCCGAGCTAATAGATTCACGCACATGTCGTTTCGACACCGAGCATCACTCTAGTTTGGATCCCAACACGGAGGCCAATGACTTTGCTTGTTATAGTATTCAAACTCCTTTTATTTTGACTCCACATCGAGGGACAGTTGATACACCAAAGATTTAGTATGTGTTATCGTATGAGGCAGAGCGGTCGTATTAGTTGAAATTCTCCTGAGCCCATCTCGCCCATAAACCCGATACTACTAGAGATGAGACGGTGAGAGAGCATGATGAGATCCTCAAGCAACACAGTACACTGTGCGCCAGATCTCTATTTGAGATTGTTAGCTTCCTTACCACCTATGAGAGACTGATTAGTGGTCTTCGAGTCGACCGAAATGGGACACGCATCACATCACGCAGGGCATGATACATATGTTCACAAACTAGTCGAGTCATTGCATTATTTTCTAAGGATGACTTAATTCCTCTGAGGGTTCAGACCACACTGACCTTTTGTATATACCGCTTGGTTTCTGGCTAACTGCTCCATCCGTCCTCTAGACAATGGATTTTCCTAAATGTCTGTCCTTCGCTTATCGCTATCGCTCTGTGATGGACCCACGAATATTAATCCTCTACAATGCATGCTTAGAGCTTAAGACGCACTGAAGAGGTGATGGGCACTTTGACTCTTGAGCTCATGATTGGCCAATTGTTTTTTAGGTTTTGTTTCAATTTTTGAGGATCCCTGTATCCTTTAACCTACTCTTAGGTCGCCCATGGGTTCACAGTGCTCGTACTATCCCATCTTCCCTTCATTTGAAGGTGAAGTTCATTCATGATGGTCTAGTGATTACTATTTCATCTACAGGTGAGACACATTTGACTTTTGAGCCAATATTGGAGATTAGCCATGGGGGTGATGATTTGCTTATGACCGATTCACTTTTGATGAGGTACAGACCGTGGAGCCAAGGGATTTTGTTGTGAGATTCAGTGACTCATGTCATTTTGATCAACATAGCGTTCAACCATTTTGGATCGATGAGGAGCATGTCGTGCATATGCTCAGTTTAAGCTTGTAGCGTCACAAAGATGGGCCATAGCGAGTTTATCACGCTAGACCATGACCCACCCGTCGGGATTTGTACCCGTAGAGGTAGATTTTTGATGCATGGCATAATCGTGCAAGAGAGGGTCGATCTCGACTTCATCACATTCCATTTGACTACGGTCATCTGGCGCTCGAGGTTGATCGACTATTTTGTGAGGGTCGTAGCCATTATTACATCCCGATGGATCGGACACGAGCCTACCGATATCCAAAGATGTCGAAATGTGACAAGATTTTCACAAATTTTCCGCTTGCACGATGGGGCTCCTGACACTTCTACTACCTTGATTGCTCCTCCTTCCCCTGGGCGATCTAGTGTGTTCACTATGTGTTTTCCCAACGAGATAACTTATTATGAGGGTATTGATGGGGTTATGTCGTCTGATGATTATGTTGAGGAGCACCTGTGATGGTCATCACCAACCTGCCACCCTACACTTAGTGATTTTTTATGTGCTTACTTTGAGAGATGATGAGGATGCTTCTCCTGCTCCAGATGATGATGCGATTACGAATGATGTTATTGTTCATATTGAATCTCCTAATATTTTAGGACATGTTGTGGGAGAGTCCAATTCTATGGGCCCACCACTTTCTTTTGATATTTTGTCGGGATTTGTCTCCCTTTCTCTCGGATGATGTACTACCTTTCATCTATGGATTGAGCATTCAAGTACTCGCCGTCTCTTTATTGATGATATTGATGCATGTGCACTTTCATTCACCCACATCAATTCATGATATTGATGATGAGCCTTTGTAGCCTGATTTTGATGTTAGTTACCGGTCTAACTCTTAGCTTTACTAATGAGCGAGTTTCACCTCCTTTTGATGACCTTGAGACAGTTGACCTTGGTACAGTGGACCTGCCTAAAGAGTTGAGGATCAATACCACTTTGTTTGCAAATGAGAGAGATAGTTTGCTCACGTTACTCAAATCATACTTGGATGTTTTTGTGTGGTCATATGAGGACATGCCAAGCCTTGACCCCTCTATAGTTCAGTGTCACCTACCGCTTGTGGCACATGCTAGACCGGTTAAGCAGAAGTTGAGGCGATTACACCCCCGATGGAGTTTGTAGGTGAAGGAGGAGATTCAGAAGCAACTTAATGTTGGCTTCATATTAGTGGTTCAGTATCCCGAGTGACTGGCTAATGTTATCCTTATTCCTAAAAAGGACAACAAGGTTAGAGTTTGTGTGGACTTTAGAAATCTCAACAAGGCCAACCCCAAGGATGATTTTCCTCTCCCACATATTCACATGTTGGTTGATAGTACTATAGGTCATGCGATGTTGTCTTTTAAGGATGGATTCCCTAGTTATAACCAGATTATGATGGCTCCCGAGGATAGGAGAAGACATCTTTAATCATTGAGTAGGGCACCTACTAAGCTTATACAGTCACACAGTTTAAGTTAAAGAATGCAAAGCACGGTCAGAGTAGCTACTACAATCGCTTCATGACATAATGCATGTGGATGTCAGTCTGGTGTGGATGATATGATTGTGAAGTCTCGTGATAGGGCAGACCACTAGGTAGCTTTAGAGTGCTTATTCCAGAGGATCAGATGCTTTAAATTGAGACTGAATCCCAAGAAATGCACTTTTTGAGTGACTTTTGGGAAGCTCTTAGGCTACATGATTAGTGAGAGAGGTATTGAAGCATATCCCAATAAGATTAGAGCTATCCTTGACATGTCTCCACCACAGACCGAGATTGAGATATAGGGTTTCAAATTCGCGTGATATCATGTGTTTATTATAGATTGATCTGATACTTATGAGCTTATCTTCCACTTACGAGAAAGAAACAAACTCTAAGGTCTTGATGATCAGTTGTCACTGGGCGCTTGAGCCGATTGAGGCATTTGTTTTCCCTCCTATTTTGGTACCTCTCATACCTAGACGACCTCTCTTGTTATATTTGTCACTTTCAGATATTGCTTTGGGGTGTATGCTAGCCCAACTTGGATGGATTCCTGAGATAAGCTATCTAATATCTAAGAAGAGGATGTCGAGTACTTATGACTTAGGTACATTATGATCGGAGCGTCTGCCACTCTTAGTTTGAAGCACAGAGATTGAGACATTACATGACAAAGCATTCCTGCAAATTGCTTCGCTCAGATCCTTCTTTCGAGATATTTGTCGACATACCCATTTTCACGAGTAGACTTATTAGATGGTCAGATTTCTACCGTAGCTCGATATTCAAAGTGTCACTCAAAAGTCTATAAAAGAGAGTGTCTTAGCAGATCACTTGGCCTCACTTCTGGTTACCATCAGTACAGTGATTGATGATGATTTTTAAAATGAGGAGATCAGAGTGGTGGATCACCGGTTTGTCCTGGTTGGCGATGTACTTGGCAGCAACCAACCATTCTGGATATAGGATAGGTGTTCTATTGATTTCTCCGCATGGTGATCATATCTCAAGATCAGTTTGTTTGGCCTTTTCAGATTGTTATCCAGCTAAGAATAACGTTGTTGAGTATGAGGCATGCATCCTTGGGTTATAGACTACACTTGAGCTCGAGATTAGAGGGATGGAGATATTCGGTGATTCTAATATGGTGATTAGACGATTCGTGGTGATCGAAGACCGCAGGATGCAGTTTAGGCCACATCATGCTTTATTTGTGAGTCGCTAGTCAGGAGATTTGACGAATTAAGCTACACTCACCTGCCTAGAGCGCATAATTGGTTCGTCGATGCTCTGGCTACTTTGGCTTCCATGATTGACACTAAGGGCGTGGTAGTTCGCTCCCTACTAGTTGAGACTAGAGTTATTCCTACTTATTGTTGCCTAATTGATGAGTCGTGGTTCAAGGATGGTTCACAGGTATCATGATATTTTATCGCTCTTAGATAAGACACATACCTTAAGGACGTAACGACCAAGAACAAGAGAGCTTTGAGACAATTGGCCACCCACTTTGTGATATGTAGAGAGACGCTTTGATGACGTGCAACGATGGCATGTTATCACAGCTTAGATCGAGATTCACCTAACCTAAGATAAGAGAGGTCCATGCCTGAGTTCAGGCCCCACATGGGAGGACATATATGTCAGTTCGTAAGATTATGAGGAATGGCTATTTCGTTGACCACGGGAGACAGATTGTTGGGTCATTTTGTTCAAAGATGTATAGAGTGTCAAATGCATGGAGATCACATACACGTTCCACCATTAGAGTTGCATGCATTGACCTCACCTTGGCCATTTTCAGTCTGGGGCATAGATGTTATTGGGAAGATTTCGCCAAAGTTTTCCAATGGTCATGAGTTCATCCTGGTCGCTATTGATTATTTCAAGAAGTGGGTAGAGGCCACTTCTTATGCAAAGCTAAATGTGGCCAAGGTGGCCACCTTTATCAGATTGCACATTATCTACAGATATGGGGTTCCTCATGAGTTGATATCAGACAGAGGTGTGCATTTTAGGGGTAAGGTTGACACCTTATTACAGAGATATGGCATCCAACATCACAGATCATCTACGTACAGGCCGTAGACAAATGGGGTAGTAAAGGTCGTAAATAAGAATATTAAGAGGATTCTACGCAAGATGATTAAGACTTCTTGAGACTAGTCCGAGAAGCTTCCTTTTGCATTATGGGCATATCGCACCTCCTTTCGCACTTCTCACAGGCCACTCACTCTAGTTTATGGCATGGGAGGCCAGTTCAAGATAGAGATGGGATCCCAAGAGCAGCCCTAAAGCAACAAAGATTTCAAGGCGACCAGCTCTACTACGGTTTGACTGCCTTGCCCACCAGATGAGAGGAGATTGAGAGCCACCGACCATTCAAAGCTTACTAAAGGAAGATGGCCCGCGCTTTCAAAAAAGCCGGTCGGGGTTTCAGACCACACTCCGTAGTGAGGCGATTTGGTTTGAGAGTCCTCAGTGGATTGGTCACCGGCCCTAGAGGGAAGTTTACACCCAATTGGAGTAAACCTTACATTATTAGAGAGTTGACCCCAGAGGGAGCTGCATGGCTGATGGACCTAGATGGAAACTAATTCTTAAAGCCAACCAAAGTGGATCGACTAAAAAAGTTTTACATTTGAGACCATGGTCGCAGGATGGGTGGCCATTATTTCGGTTAGCCATATACCTTATCACATGTTACTCACATTTTTACCGTTGCTAGCCCATTGAGCCTCACTTGCGCATTTTGGCCTATCTTTCTCTTATAGCCTTGCTTACCTTTTCATACCTAGGATAAGGGCCCTCTGGTGTGTGGATGTTGTAGTTTAGGGATCTTATGAGTTATAAACACATTAACATATTCTTTATATCGCCTTACCACATTCACTTCATTGTATCCGCTCCATTTCATAGTTTCTATATTTTCACCACTTTCTTTCTATCTGACTTCTTGTTCTATCTCATTTTTTTCCCACTTAGATTGGTGATCTGTTCATTTTACTACATAGGGGTTTGATGTGTCGTCCCTTCACTTATTCCATCGATATTTATTCAAAGACCTTTAGTTTCCGTGAGGTTTGCCATTTCATCGAGTCAAGTTAATTATACTGCATTGAGAGATATTTGTTCATTGCCATACGCTTGTTTTCGTTTGTTTTATTCAATGATGTTAAAGAAAAAGAAGGAAAATAAATAAATAAATGTGCATGTGTACATATTAGGTATCGTACGCATTCCGAGTACATATACGGGATTTACGATGACTATCATTGGAGTGTATGCATTACTGGTGGGAGTCTCTGTGATGAGTTTCCTATGATCCCAAAGAGATTATGCTTACTTTGAGATTTTATTAGTGGTATGTGAGATGGATCGATCCTCTCAGGGCTCCAAGTCGCTGTCATATTCATCATCCCATTTGTCTACATGTCTTCCCATGCAAAGGATTCGGGGTGAGATTCATCATATCATCACTTCGCTTTTTTCCCTTACTATTATTTATCTTCTCGACTTCATACCTCTCATTTTCACATTTAACACCCTCATATGTTCAATGGAGTTTGATGTTTCACTCACATCCTTGTTCTTTACTCATCTCACCACATGTTACACTTTGCATCACATCAATATCACCCCACTTCCATCGATGTCTTAGTGTCCATGGCTCATGAGATTTATGCATGTGGCATTCCACACACGAGGGTACTGGTTTGACTTTCATTGGCATTTGTCTCAGCTTCTTCATTTCTTTTACCTTATCACCCTAAGCCTACATTACTGTCTGTGTCATAAGACCACCCTAAAACCATGAGATTCAACGTTTTCTTTTACAACATCTACTTGGATAGGTATTTGAGACTTAGTTGATATTTGGACATTATCATGTGGCTTTTTCTAAGAGATGCCTTACTAGTGCTTGGATTCATTTCTAGTTGCAGTTCTAGATGACCCGAGGTTGCCTTTCATTACTAATGGATGCATGGATTTCAATTGATTTTTTTCCGACACTATGGAGCATTAGATGCCATACTAGGGCATACCCCCTATATGTCGGGATCATCTAGAGTTGTTAGTTGTGTAGGCAAATTCTTACTGAGATGTTGAGCCTTGTTTTGATAGATTGGGGTTTCATCACATCTCTATTGGATGACATACATGTCATACTTGGGCATATCCCTTACCGAGATCGCCAAGAATTCTCATTCTGCTTACGGTTGCAAATTCCTTATCTAGAGGATATCTTTCGTCATACATCTCGGGGATTTCATCATGTTTTTATTAGATGCCACACTTGGGCATACCCCCTATCTTTCGGGATCGTTTAGAGGTGGTTGGTTTGTGTATGCAATTCTTATCAAGGATATGAGCCATGGTTATGACATTTTTGGACTTAATCATGTTTCTATCGATGTCAGCACTGTATACCCTCCTTGGTACGACTACTGGGAGTTTCATTATCATAACATGATTCCTAATGAGGATGAGCCTTGTTATTATATTCTCTTTTATTTTTCATGTTTCTATCGATGTCATACTAGTGGCATAAATTTATGTTAATGTGACCATCTAGAGGTGGTTGGTTCAGGCAAATAGTTTTCATTGAGAGGATTTGTTCTGGTTATGACATTTCGCGTATGTCATTCTAGAGCGATTTCCTTTCTTTTTTTTTTCTTTTTTTTTTTTTTAGATTTTACATGGTATTTAGAGATGTGTAGATGGTATCTTATATTGTTTCCACAGACATTTTGCTCTAGTATTGTTTATTTTAGTGGATCTTTGTCAGAGCCATGCATATGCATACTTTCTAAGCTATTTTTCATCCAACACTGCATTGTTTCAGACTTATCTTTAGCAAGGTTCGAGATTTTAGAGTCAAATTCCTCATATGTTTCTAGCATGACTTTTTGAGCCGATGAGAGGAGAGTTGTTCATTGACGCTTATCTTAATAATCCTTCATGATAGATACATGCTCACATTACCCATGATAGTATGGCTCAATTTTAAGCACAAAGGTTGACAACCCAAAGTCACTTCTCTTTATATCCATCGATGATGTTCGTCGCTTACATTGCATATCTCCTTATTTCATTGATGAGATGATTTGCCTAATGACAATTTATTCAAGGGCTCTTATTTGATTATGGATCCCTTTGCATTATGAGTAGTGTTCTTGAGATACAGAGATCCATGCATATATTATTCGGCCTTTTACATATGTTTATACTATATGAGGTTTTCCTAGCAGATTGTTCAGGGGTTCGAGAACTCAGCACACTAGGCCATACTTACCCTCATAGATTTTAGCTCGTATTTCGCCTTTTCTTCTTTTAGTTTCGGGCTTCGTGTATTCAAACTTTGCTCGCTTCATCTTCATTTTAGATTTCTCGTATTCTTGCTTTATGTCTTCGCTCAGGGCTTCAAAGGGTCAGATTCTTCACCTCATCTTCTATTTTAGATTTCAGTGCTCACTTCATTCTCTGCCATCTTCATTTTAGATTTCGGGGCCTTCTGACTTCACCCTTTATGTCTTTAGCTGGGCTTCAAGCATCTTATCGCTTTATATGACTTGTGTGTTCGACTTCATCTACATCACATTTAGTAGCACCACAGTTTGACATTCAGACTTTGTCTTTTACATATTAGGCGTTCATACTTCGCCTTCATATGGATCAGATATTCAGACTTCATCTGCATCACATTTTCTAGCACCGCAGCTGAGACATTCAGACATCGCCTTTGCATTAGGGCTGCCTGTACTTCGCCTTCATATGCGACCGATGTTCACTATGCATCACATGTAACGCCTTCAAAATAAATTCTAGAATTTTATATTAATTTATTACATAATCTGGTATAAATTGAGCCAAACTTAACTGAAAAATTGCAACTGACAAGTTATGAAATGATAAATTAGTGAACTCCTAAATTTTGGCACTAGAACAAGGACAAATTGTAAATGCATATAGAGATAAAATCATAAAGGGAGTAGAGATGGGCCAGCAATACAAATAAAATAAGTTGATGTAAATCTAGATGAGGATCAAATTTGCAATTAATGAAAAGATGATATTTTAAAGGAAGAAAATAAAACCACTATTTTGGCCTCAAAGTCGCTCTAGCAAACCCGTAGAGGAGAAGTATAGAGCCAAGAGGAGGAAGAGAAGGAAGAAGAAGGAAGAGGAGAAGAAGATCACATGGGAATCCTTATTCGGGGTTTATTATGAATCCCACATTTTTGGTATGGAGATTAGTTGTTCTTTGGTCTGTGTTTCTATAAAGATCAAGCACAAAACTCTTTGAATTGTTGGGGTTATGAGAGTAAACCCCAATTGGTGGAAAATAACCATGGAACTATCACATTTATGTGGTTTCATAAAGAGACCAGACCTAGGTAGTGTTCTGGATTTTCACCTAAGGTTTTGTAAGCTGAGGTTCCATAGCACCACTCTAAGTGTTGTGGAATTGTTTTAGATGAATTCCAAGTTTAAGCCATGATTTAATTATGTAAGTTGTATGGAGTGAATTACATCAAAGTGGGAAAATAACAAAATCCTGGGCAATTTTCGAAGGTGTACCGTACATGAACAGTAGTGTACTGGTACACTTAATTTAAGCCAAAGTGTACTGGTATTTTAGTGTACCGGACAATTTTGGGGGTGTACCTGCACACCTGCTCGGTTTTCCTATTTCGAATTGGGCCAGATTTGGTCATAACTTGCTCATTTCTTATCCTATTTGAGTGATTCAAGTGGCTACGTAAAATAGACGGAGAACCAAACTTAAAGAATAGATATTGCCAAATTCTGATCCTAAGTGGCCTAAAAATTCACTCAAAGTGGGGCCATGTGCAAGCCAAATTCTGGTTCCAGCTTTGAACATAGAGGATCCGGTTGTTTCGACGAATTTGAGTTCGTGTCTAATTGGGTGATTCCTGAGCTGGAATAGAACCCTTAGCACCTTAGCTTTAAATGAGCACAAAGACTCAGAGTCAAACATGAAGTTAAGACCCCGGAAAATGAGCAATACAAACTGTCCCCAATGTAATCGGTACTTATTAGTTGGCATGAAATGCCATAACTTTAGTTAGGATAGTTCGATTGAAATGATTCCAATTTATGAGTAAAGTAGACTTTAGAGGAACAAGGATGAGACTAAGTAAAACGTACTGCACTGCCGCTCCATAAAGCTTTCGCTTTGGCTCTCGGCGTATATTCGCTTAGTATGATTATTTAAGTTTTAATCATCAAGAGTGAAGAAAATCAGGACGGACTAAAAGGGTGAATGCATAACCCGACCTAGGATTGACATCGAAAGAAACGGAATCGATAATTGGTTTGTTCTATACTTGTTCTTTATTCTAGTTTGTTCACTACACGCTCTTTATTCTCAGGTTGCTCTTATTTATGTAAATATGAATATATATATATATATATCGATTCGAATGAATAGTATTTGAAATGTTTGACAACATTCGCATGTATGCGTGTATTCAGCTATAGCTAATTCATTGCATGAAAGTAAATTGATTTGAAACGTGATATTGAATGACTAACATGACGGAATTCACCAACCGAATTGGCCATGAAGCAACCGATATGTCTAATGCGAAATCACATCACATCAACGACAAATGCGATGTGATTCACCAATCGAAATCGTCAGGAATGCCTAATTTCTATAGTCATATGTGAGACGGTAATATTGAATGTGCGTAAATCACATTGCTAATGTAATGACAACAGACAAGATTCACCATCAATCAGAATGCCGACTTCTATAGTCATGTGAGACTAGTAATATAGAATGTGAAATCATTAATCGCTATTTAATGACAACAGATGTGATTCGTTAATCGAACTGGCCGTGGATGTTTGGATTCTATAGCCGTATGTGGAATCACAAACCGAAAAGAGAAATGATGGAAATTGAAAATGTGTATTTGTATAAGTATCTTTACATTACAATCGATATTGTATAAAGGCATTATTTTGATAAACGGCTGATTTATAAGGAACGAAAAATGGAAATTAATCGTATAGGAAACTACTCTAAGCATGAAAATGCTTAGCGTATTGTTTTTATCAATGCGCAGGTACCGAGTGATAGACATTAAAGCAAGACCCAAGATCGAGGAGCATCAGAGTCATAGAGAAAGAACTGCGGAGTATGCTCCGTCATATGCATTACTCCATTTCTTTCGAACATTGATATTTTGTAAAACAGTTTGAACTCTGGATCATTATTTTTGTAAAGGCATTTTGTTAAATGTAAACGTTATGAATCTTTCTTTAATTGTAAATGTTTTATGGGCTTGCCAAAATGAATTACTCACAAATTACAAAATTGAAAATTTAATAAACGAACAAAATGTTTTGATAAGATAATTGGAAATGTCTGAGTAAACCTGCTCCGCTGGATCCGCCAACCGGTCGAAGTCGGGATTCGGTCACGACACTTTTGAAAACTAAAATTAAATAAACGATAGAAAAAGGATTTGATTCATGGCTTTAAACGAAGGCCCCGGTTTCGCCTCTGACTTCCAATCGGTCGGGCTTGCCTGGGTCGCCACGTTTCTTTATTGCACGTAGCCTAGGTTTAGGCGCTTCACAAAGTGATTCAAATTGTTTGTAAATGATTTCGAAATTGTTTATGACATGCATTGCATTTGCATATAAAGGATAATATGACTCGATGCGGATCTTGTGTCTTAATAGGATAATTTACCGGCGAGTGAAACCAGCAGGATATCTGCGGACGAACCCGCCGTGATAGTGTTATTTCTGTGGAACAAAGTGTATAGAGATTGTCCCATCAAAATACAAGAGTATGAGTTTTTGGGAGATTTGATTGAGTTATCCTTCAGGGAGTTTGATGTGATATTGGGGATGGACTGGTTATCCCGACACCGAGCGATAGTTGATTGTAGAATGAAAAGAGTGACCGTAAGGACACCGAATGACGCTGAGGCACTTATCATAGAGGCTCAATCACTCTAATGTGATATCGCAATGGGCTTGCAAGGAAAAATGGTGCAAAAGGATGTGAAGCCTATTTGGCTGAGGGATTGATAATGGTGAAAGGCAAGGCCTAGTGTATCCGATATCCCTATCATAGTGACTTTCTCCTGATGTGTTTCCCTAAGAGTTGTTAGGATTACCTTACGGTAGGAGATTGGAGTTTGCTATCGACGCTGGTACTGCGCCACAATCGCATCTATTACACCGTATAGAATGGCTCCACTTGAGCTAAAGGAATTGAAAATTCAGTTGCAAGAACTGCTAGAAAAGGGGATTATTCGACCAAGTGTATCACCATGGGGAGCTCCCGTGCTTTTGTCAAGAAGAAAGATGGTACACTTCGCTATGTGGTTGATTATAGACAATCGAACAAGCCGACCAGAAGAATAAGTATCCGCGCCTTAATTGGATGATTTGCCTGACTAATTAAAAGGTGCAAGTATCTTTGAAGATTGACTTGAGATCCGTATCATCGCTGAAAATTAAAGATGCCGGCGTATAAGACGCTTTTTAGAACACGATATGGACATTATGAGTTCCTCATGGATGTCATTATTCGACAAATGCTCCAAATGAATTTCATGGACCTACGAATCGGTTTCCTAATCAGATAGACTGCTTTGTCATAGTGTTCATAAACGACATTCTTGTGTATTCAAAGATCGAAAGCCGCGACACACACCTTCGAGTAGTGCTGGAGATTTCAGAAAAGAGCAAATATGTAAACTCGACAAGTGTGAGTTTTCTGATGACCAAGTGTCCTTTCTAGTGGCACATTGTATCGAAGAAGGAATCCGGAGGATCCAAAGAAAAATAGAAGTGGTTGTCGAATGGAAGCCACCAAGAAATGTTACGTATAATGCCAGCTCTCGACCAGCGTGTTACTACGTAAGATTTGTTAAGGGTTCTCTATGATCGCAGCCTCCATGAAGAGAATGTCTTTAAAAATGTAAAGTTTGAATGGAGTGAAAAATGTCACAGTTTTAAAGTTAAAAGCATTCTTAACCGAGGTCTGCTTACTCACCGACCTATAAAGAATATGTGATCTATAGTGATGCTTCACTAAATGGACTTGGATGTGTCCTAACGCAGGTAAAGTGGTACTTATGCTTCAAGATACCAAGTCGCATGAAAAGAACTTCCCACATGATTTAGAATCGTCGCAATCATTTATGCGTTAAAATTTGAGACATTATTTGTATGAGAAAAGTGTTTTATTTATTAATCGATCATAAAAGTAGTCTTGGTATTTGCCCTCACAACGAGAGCTTAACTCAGACAAATCTGAGATGGATGGAATTGATAAAAGATTATGATCATGATCGACTATCACCCGGAAAGGCTACCGTAGTACGATGCCTTGGAGTAGGAAGACAGTGCAAACGCTTCGAGCTTTAAATGCCAATTTATCATTTTTAGACGATGAGCAAGAGGCTACAATAGATCGATCGAGATGCAAAGTGAAACCGAGTTCACAAAGGATTTGAAATGGAGTGTTGTATTATAAGGATCGGGTTTGTGTACCTGATGATGATGAATTGAGGAAAGCCATACTTGAAGAGGCACATGGTGGATCTTTTGCTATCCATCCCGGTAGCACAAAGATGTACCAAGATTTGAAACGCCATTCCTGCCATCCAATGAAAGAGATGTATCGTAATTTGCAACCTCGTGTGTCAAAGAGTAAAGGCGAAAGACCGGTCTTCTTCGGACTATTGCACCATCGTATCACCTGAGTGGAAATGGGACCGAATAACCACGAATTTCATACGCTACTCATCGATGTGAGGAAGCATGACTCATTAGTCGTAGTGGACCGATCGACCAAGTCACCACTTCCTACTAAAGGAGAACCGACTCATTCGCTTGACAAGCTAGCAAAGTCAGATATCAAGGAAATAGTTCGGTTACACGGGACTCCTCGTGATCCATTATAATGTAACCCAGATCCGAGGTTTACTCGGCATTTTGGGGAAAATTACAAGAGGCCATGGGCACTAACTCGAATTTCAAGATAGCTGCCCAATCTGCAGACTGATGACAATCAGAGAGAGTGATCCAAATTCTGGAAGATATGTTAAGGAGTTGTGCGATCGACTATGAGGGAAGTCAGATCGATATATCCCTTTGGTTGAATTTGTGTACAAATAGCTTCCAATCAAGTATTTGGAATGGCGCTCATAAGGCTCTATATGGAAGAAAATAGAACACCATCGTGTCGGGACTGAATTGAGTGAGAAAGAAAAGTGATTGGCCCCGATTTGATACAAGAAATCAAGAAAAGTTAAAAATGATTAGAGAGAGATTAAAAGTGGCCACCACAGATGTGTTTCATATACCGACATGAAGAGAAAGGATATCTTGATATGAAGTCGGTAAAAAGTGTTTTTAAAAGTATCACCAAAAGAAGGTGATGATTCGAAAAGCGCGTTGAGCCCGCATTTATCGCCCATGAGGTAATCGAAAAGTGGGTACAAAGGGCATACCGTTTGGTTTAACTGACTCGAAAGATCCATAATGTGTTCCATGTGTCCATATGGAGGCACCGATCGAATTTCATCACATGCGCTTCCTTCTGAGACAATCGAAAGCTTAGGACCGGATTTGACATATGAAGAAGAACCAAGAGATTTTGGCTCGTGGAAGGAAAGAACTAATGAACAAGAAGATTCTGTTAGTCAAAGTGTGGTGGAGAAACCATACACCGCAGCTCGCTTGGGAGGAGTGGAAGGTTGTGCAAGATGCGCGCTAAAGATCTCGCAACTCCAAGTATCCAAGGTAAATTTCAGAGACTAAATTTTCTTAAGTGGGGGAGAATTGTGACGCCTAAAATACTCCTAGAATTTTTATAATAATTTTATTATATATTCTGGGTATAAATTAATAAACTTCTAGAAGCCCGGAAAAAAATTGGTAAATCGATGTTATGAATGATAATTTGATCGAACTTAAATTTTGGTACTAGAACAAGGACAAATTGTAAATGCTAAGGGAGATAAAAATCATAAAGGAGTAGAGATGGGGCCACAATACAAATAAAATAAGTTGATGTGCAAATCTTAAGAGATGAGGAAATTAATGGTAATTAATGAAAAGATGATATTTTAAAGTGAAGAAAAATAAACCAAAATTTCATTTGGTCTCAAAGTTGCCCTAGCAAACCCAAAGAGGAGAAGGAGAGAGCCAAGAGGAGGAAGAGTATAAGAATAAGGAAGAGGAGAAGAAGATCAAGGTATGGAATCCTTATTTTCGGGGTTTTGATACTTAACTTATGTTTTTATTTAGACAGATGTCTTTTCGTCTAGGTTTTGTAAAGATCACACAAACCTTGAATTGTCAGGCATGTGAGTAAACCCCACTGATGGAAAATAACCATGAATCATCACATTTACGTGGTTTTATAAAGAATTCATGGACCTTATAAGAGTGTTCTTGGATTTTCACCCCAAGGTTTTGTGCTTTTGAGGCTCCATAAGACTCACTTTAAGTGTTGTGGAATTGTTTTTAGATGAATTCCCAAGTCGGCTGGAGATATGAATTATAGAAGTCAGATGCATTTAATTGGCATCAAAAGGGAAAAATAACAAAACTGGGCAATTTTCGAAGGTGTATCGGCGTTACGAACAAGAGTGTACTGGTACACTCTACCGGCCAAAAGTGTACCGCCGGTACACTTTGGGGTGTACCGGCACACTTCGCTCTCGGCTTTCCTATTTCACCGGGCCGTATTTTGGCCATAACTTGCTCATTTCTTATCCGATTTGAGTGATCTGGTACTACGTAAAATAGCCTTCAAGGAGAACCAAACTTAAAGAATAGATATCGCCAAATTCTGATCCTAAGTGTCCTAAAATTCACTCAAAGTGGGGCCATGTAAAAGCCAAATTTGGGATTCCAGCTTTGAACATAGAGTAGTCCGGGTTGTTTCGGACGTAACTTGAGTTTCGGTGCTCCGAATTGGGTGATTCCAGTTGGAATAGAACCCTTAGCACCTTAGCTTTAAATGAGTACAAAGACCTAGAGTCAAAAATGAAGTTAAGACCCCGGAAAAATGAGCAATACAAACTGTCCCCAATGTAATCGTAATTTATTATTGGCACATGAAAATGCCATAACTTTAGTTAGGATAATCCCATTTCTGAAATGATTCCAATTTATGAGTAAGTAGACTCTTAGAGGAATAGATGAGACTGGCAAAAACGTATCGTATTTCGCTCCGCAAAGCTCTCGCTTGCCTCGGCGATATCTTCGCTTAGTATGATTACTTGCTTAATCACTAAGAGTGAATAAATCAGATTTGACTTAAAAAGGTGAAGACGCATAACTCGACCTAGGATTGACATCGAGGAAAAGAAACGAATCGAGCAATTGGTTTGTTCTATACTTGTTCTTTTTATTCTAGTTTGTTCACCACACGTTCTTTATTCTCATATTGCTCTCTATTTGCGAAATATGCATATATATATATATATATATATATATATATATATATATATATATATATATATATATATATGGTATATATATATATATCGATTCAATGAATAGTATTTGAAATGTTTGACAAATATCCGCATGTATGCTGCAGGTATTTGAGCTACAAGCTAATTCATTGCATAAAAGTAAATTGATTTGAAACGATTATTGACGACTGAACATGACGGAATTCACCAACCTAATTCGTCATGAAGGTTGCAACCGTATTTGTTCAATGCGAAATCATACGGGCACAATGACAAATGTATAGATTCACCAACCGAAACCGCCGTGGAATGCTCTAATTTCATAGTCATATGTGAGACTAAGAATATTGAATGCCAAATCACATTACATCAATTTCACAACGCGATGCGATTCAAGAATCAATTCTGCTAATGTCTAATTTCTATAGTCATACGTGAGACGGTATAGAATGTGAAATCAATAATCGCTATTTAATGACAAATGCGTACGTGATTCAGCAACTGAATCTGTCGTGGATGTTGGGTTCTATAGCATTATGTGAAATCACAAACCGAAAAAGAAAATGATGGAAATTGAAAGGTATTTGTATAAGTATCTTTACATTACACCGATATCAGTAAAGGCATTATTTTTATAAATGCATGATTTATATGGAACGAAAATGGAATATTAATCAGAGGAACCACTAAGCATGAAAAATGCTTAGCGATTGTTTTAATAATGCGTTGTGTACCGGCGATAGACATTAAAGCAAGACCCAAAGATCAGAGCATCGAGTCATAAAGAAAAGAACTGCGAGTATGCTCATTACATGCATTACCCATTTCTTTCGAACATTGATATTGTGAAAATGTAGTTTTGAACTCCGGATAATTATTTGTAAAGGCATTTTGTTAAATGTAAATGTTATGAATCTTTGTTAATTGTAAATGTTTTATGGGCTGTTAAAATGTGAATTGCTTCAAATTACAAAATTGAAAATTTAATAAAACGAAACAAAATGTTTTGATAAGATAATTGGAAATGTCGGAGTAAATCGGCTCCCGCTTGATCCGCTAAATCGGTTCGAAATGGGATTCGGTCGCGACACTTTTGAAAACTAAAATTAAATAAAACAATGGAAAAAAAGGATTTGATTCATGGCTTTAAACGAGCGTCCCCGGGGTTTCGGTTCGGACTCGCCAATCGGGTCGGGCCGGGCTCGGGGGTCGCCACATCACATGTGCTAGCACTGAAGTTGAGACGTTTAGACTTCGTCTTCTACAGATAAGGTGTTTAGACTTTGCCTTCATATGGATCGAATGTTCAAACTTCATATGTATCACATTTGCTAGCACCGTAGTTAGACGTTTAGACTACATCTTCTACATATCAAGCGTTCAGACTTCACCTTCATATGGATCAAATGTTTAGACTTCATCTGTATCATATTTTCTAGCATCGTAGTTAGACGTTCAGACTTCATCTTATGCATATCAAGCATTTAGACTTCACCTTCATAAGGATCAGATGTTCAGACTTCATCTGTATCACATTTTCTATCATTGCAATTAGACGCCCGTACTCGTCTTTCCTCGTGATATCAGCGCTCGACTTCGCTCATATGGATCGTATGTTCAAATTTCATCTCAGATCACATTTGCTAGCATCGCAATTAGACGTTCACACGTCGTCTTCCGCATATCCGACTTTAGACTTCACCTTCATTTGGATCAGATGTTCTGACTCCATCTGTATCACATTTTCTAACATCGCATTTCAAACGTTCAGACTTCGTCTTCTATAAATAAAGGCGTTTAGACTTCGTCTTTACCTTCTACATCTTGAATAAAGGCGTTTAGGCTTCGCCTTTGTGTTTCCTCGTTTCAGGACAGACATTCAAATGTCTTCACCATAGTTCAGACTCTCAAATTTCATCTTTATCAAAGATATCGCTACCAATATTCATGGTCGTTATCATCGCACACTTTGATCACATGGTTTATTTCGGTTGTCATACTCTCCACTTGCTAGCTCATGAGTTTGTCCATGATGGGTGTTGATCGTTATACAGGTTATACAGTGCACATAACCATTCTATCACCCATGGGCCGACCAATTTCCGCTTGTTTCAGGTTTCGATATAGGTTTCACCTTTGAGAGGACCTTCTTAAAGAGAGCTTGGATCTATGTCAAGACTTTGCTAGCCTCCAGGTTGTTTTGTCATTTTGTTGTTTGCTATTGATGTTTTTTTAGAACTCCTTTTAGATGCTTGAGTTTGAGTTCTTTGTGGACATTTTTAGAGGTCTCCTTTATTCTTCGATCGAATTCATCTCGTTTCACCCACTTTTCACACTTTCACTTAATTCCATTGTTCACATTCGCTACACTCATGAACTCTATCGAAGATGGGCATATTTATAGACCCCAAAACTAGGGTTTTAGGGGGTGATTTTATTTTATTTTATTTATTTATTATTCTTTTTTTTTTTTTTTAGTGGACAAAAGGGAGGAGGGGGAAATCATTTTATTTTATTATTTGAAAGAGCTGGGGGACAAAGTGATAAAAATGGTCGTGATTTGGGAAAAGAAATCAAAATGGAAATAGATAAAATAAAAGAAGATGGGACAAGAGGTTGGGGACCCTAGAGCAGAAGGAAATGGGGAAAGGATGAACAAAAGGAGAAAAAAATCTGTGGAAGAAATCGATACTGATTGAGCATCAAATCGGCCCGATGACATCAATTAGATATCTTGTTCTAGCCAATACGAAACCTCCCACGGTTTCACAAAATTTCAACAGTTAGATTTTCTCAAGTATATCGGGAAGTCATTTTCGAAATTCTGGGAAATCGATTTAGTTTCAAACTATTTTTGTAGTTGTAAGCTTTCTATTCTTTCTATTCCCACTCGGGCTGATTGTTATGACTTTAGATATGTTTGATATGAAGACATAGATCTAGATTATGAACTGTAAATATTTAGACTCTATTTAATAAGTTATGTTGGTTTTAAATTGTACTGTGCTATTCGCTTTCAATTTCAAACTATTTTCAATATAAGATTTCCAATCTTCTTATATCGCTGGATTGCTTCAGTTTTTAGATATAAGAGATAAGATATGTATCTTCGACAGAACTGAAGATAGGACGGAGTCCCAAAGTTGTCTTTCAGTTTGAGGACAATGCCTCTGTTTTCGGATTTTAAGAGAGAAAATTGATGTTTTGTTTCTTCACTGTTCAAATTTCATCAAGGGTTCGGATAAAACATTAAGCCCGTGAGCCCGATCGACTCGAAATTTACGAGCCTGAGACTACTGGGTCTTAAATATGAATTATGAAGATCAGATTTGGAGTCTGCATGTCATCTTATCTAAGAACAATGCCAGCTGATTTTGCGATAAATCGATAAAAGCTCTTTTCTCTCACTATCCGTATTTCATCAAAGGTCCGATCCCGCCATTTCATGGTCTCATCAACCTGAATTTGATGAGCTCTAATCTCATTGACTTCATTCGAAGAGTGAGATTGTGGTCAGAGTTCGGAAAATTAGTGTTTGTGTTCGAACATGATTCCGATTGTGATATTTTCTGCTTTATTTAGTAATTGTTACATTTGACATATGATTGATGGTGTTCTTATTTAGAACACAGAACTATTTGCTTAGTTCTCAAAGTTTAATTCATTAAATGTGTCCTTATTTGCTTAGCTCAATGTGATCAAGGCTCAATAGTTTCACCCATTATTTTAGGGCTCAACTTACTGGGGCCCCTGCCACAAGCCCAACACATATTCCCAGCCCAACATACAGTTCTTGTCCCCATTAGGCCCAACACATTCGTGCTCAATCTATTACAACTCCATTCTCAGCTTAGAGTCTAACCCACAGTTTAACCTATCTGCCTACCCACAGGTTGCTTCTACACTTCCAGGGCCATTTGACCAAGCCTTTGGTCATAAAGATTCCGATCAACTCTTTAGCCCACAAATTTCGCTACATTCGACCACTTTGTCCACCGCATGTCGACAAATTGGCGCGGAAATTTGACTAAGAAAAGAAATGATTAAAATGTGCGACTAAAAGCTTAGTCAATGACCTAATGGGTCGGGTAAACTAACCTAAGGTTGGGCTGATGGTTAAACCAATGGTTTGGTCTAAGCACGGGTTATAATGGGACGCGTCATGATAATAACCCATTGCGCCGAATTTCCAAGACGCCGCCTATATTAACATGAAGCCTAATTTGACAGCCCGCAAAGCTTTAGGCCTAAAATAATGAGTTAAGCTATTAGGTCTTAATCCTATTAGGCTTAAGCAAATGGGTTTTGTTTAATGGGTTAAACTATCGCTTAAAGAAATTGGACACACAATTTTCTAAATAGAGATATATTAACTATATGTCAATGTAAATAAATAAAAAAAATAAAAGATCTCCCTAATTAGAATCACTTTTCCCGGAACACTACTTTTTTGAACTCCAAACCCAATCTCCACCGTTCAGAATGAAGATCAATGAGCTAAGAACCTCTCCTCCAAATTTCAGGTTAATCGGGCCACAAAAGAAGCAAAATCAAACCTTTGATGAAATTTGGACAGTGAAGAGAAAAACATCGATTTTCTCTCTTAAAATCCGAAAACATAAGCATTGTTCTTAGACTGAAAGATGACTGCTTGGGACTCCAAATCTGATCTTCATCGTTCAGATTTAAGACCAATGAGTCCCGAACCCCTCCTCCAAATTTCAGGTCGATCGGACCATGGACGATGCAGGATCGGACCCTTGATAAAATATGGATAATGAAGAGAAAAAACATCAATTTTCTCTCTTAAAATCTGGAAACAAAGGCACTGTCCTCAGACTAAAAGATGACTGTCTGGGACTCCAAATCCAATCTTCACCATTCACATTGAAGATCTATGTCTTATCTCAAACATATCTAAAACACAAAACAATCCAACAGTGGAATAAGAAGATTGAAATCTTACACTGAAATCGTTTGAAATCAAACGACCAAAGAACTACCTACCAAAACTAACATAACTACTTAAATGAGGATTCTAAACATAATCTCCACTGTTCATAATTTAGATCTATGTCTCATCTTAAACATATCTAAAACTCAGAACAATCCATCGGTGGCATAAGAAGAACAAAAGCTTACACTGAAATCGTTTGAAACTAAAACCGATTTCTAAATCTTCAAAACATTTCGATATAATAAAAATACGACCGCTGAAATTTTTATCGAACTACATGGTGTTTCAAAGGCCGAAGATAACAAGATATCTAAACTTGATGTCCATCGGATCCAGTTTGATGCTCCGATTAGTATCCAATTTCTCTCCTCCTCTTCTCTCCCTTTTATCTCTTTATTCCTACTCCTCCCCGCCCCCCGCCCCTTTTCCTCCTCCTTTCCTTTTCCTTCTTCCCCCTTTGCTCTTCCTTCTCCTGCTCATCCTATCCCCCCTTTTCCTCCTCCGGGGGTTCCCCATCTCTCGGTCTCTCTTCTTTTATTTTCTTTTCTATTTCACTTTCTTTTCCCTAAATCACGATCCTTTATATTTCGTCTCTTTTCAAAAATAATAAAAATAAAATAGAATAAAATAAAAATAATAATAAATAAATAAAATCACTCCCTAAAACCCTTGTTTTGGGGGTCTACACAAGGAATTTCCTGCTGCACTGAAGAAGACAAATACGTTGCTGATATCTGTGTTTTCACAAGAGCTTCAATCCGTTTTCTTGTGTAATTTTCAAATTCTTTTCCTTTTTTTTTTTTTTTTTTTTTTGTGGTTTCAATGTATTAGGAATTATGTAACATTCTTCTAATAGATTAAGATTTAATATGAAATTCGTGCTTAAAGTGGGTAGTCTTCCAACACCTATTTTCTCAAAGGAAAAGGAAAAGGAAAGTCAATACATCTAGGGGCTGGCTGACACAGCATTTTGGAAGTTCATGGGCTGGTGGAAGAGTGATGTAGAAATGACAGATACTTAGCAGAACTCAGAATACAAGTAAAAATGACAGGTAGCTGATGTGAAAGGACAGCATAACAAGAGTTGGGTTTAAGACATTTTCTCATTCAAAGCAAAATTCTGTTTGGTTGTTCTTAAGATATTTTGTTCCACCATGGAAAAACTATTCATGCATGAATCAGTTGGAAAGGTCAGGAAGATGATGAGATGGGGCATTTCAATAGAATGGAAAATATTCCATTTGTTCAGAGTAGCAAGTGGAGGGAATGAGTACAAGCTGGAGAATGAGTCCTATGGAAGAATATATGTGGAAAAGCACATAGAACTCAAGCAGAAATTGCTGTAATTGCTATCTGTAGGAGAAACCAAAGGAAAAGGGATAATGGGAATTGGTGGCTTATGTCCTCTGTGAATACTATAAAGAATAAGTTCTCTGATTATGTAAAAAGTTTTGGATATACCTTTTAGGATTTGTGGAATTTGGGGTATCATGTGGCTCTCTAGCGTTTTATGGATTATTTTTCATAATAGATGCAATACTCCAATCTTTTACTCATATTTGTGATAATGGATTTCTCATTTTTCATCATTTTTTATTATTTTAGGTTTAGTGGTCAAAAAAAAAAAAAAGGTTTTATGAATTATTTTAATACTCCAATATATATTTGAGATAATGGATTTCGCTTTTACTGCTGGTGATTCTTTTCCTTATTTAAGATTAATTTCCACGTTAATCCATGTGTTTCTTGTTTTCTTCGCCTATTTCCATTTTCTTTAACATCTAAACAAAAGAGGCAATTTGCTCATTCTAAGTATCAAGTAAGTTCATGCTATGATATTGCAACAGACAATTTAGATTTCAGGCTTGGCTTCCAGTTGAAGCAAAAGGATTGTGCAGCATGTTAACATTTTCCCATATAGAATCAAAGTAGAATCTAGCTACTCTTGCGGTTATTCCATACTTCTTAAGGAAAAATCCTCATCTTTCCAGCCCACCAACAACATTCTCATCCATTTCTTGGGTTCTCAGAATCAGGACCAATTTGAGATATTGCCAGTCCTTTGACAAGAACAAATAATGGAGATATTTGGTTTCTGTTTTTAAAAATTATATTCTTTTTCTGAAAAATAAGAAAAGTAAGGAAAACATAAAAAATACGTTTGGTTCCTAATTCTTTTTGTTCTGAAAAACACGGAGAAAACATAAACAAAAACAGTTTTCAGAGATCACTAAAATGATGTTTCCTATGTTTTTAAAAATTGTTCTCAAAAACACTTTTCAAAACACATAAACCAAATAGGCCATATAACTTCCCTTCTTTTTTTTTTTGTGGCCCAATCAGAATCTACTCAATTTTTCGTCATCAATAAACAAACATGGTGGCCAACATGCATAAGGGTAATAGAGTGTTTGTTGCTCAATTGAGACCCAACTCCTGGAATATGGCTGTGGTGGCATTCCTATAAAGCCACCTAATTTCACTGAAAACGACCATTAACAGAAAGCAAGTGACTTTAAGAATTAGGCATTGTCTTAAAGAGAAGAAGAAATATGCTCCACCTCATATGCTTGCTACTGTCACCTCTTAAGTGTCTTAATTGATATTGAGTCACCCTTTAAGTCATATAAGTCATATACATGACCCTGTAAGTGAACCATTGGTTGTGCATCAGACTGTTCAGAGTCTTTTTTATTGTATATTTGTATTTAGAGGTGATGTTTATATGGTCATAAGCTTTGGCATTATTTATATAAGATGATGGTTTTCACTGACGAGCTTGCATTGTTTTCATCACAAATCTGATCATTTTTGTATACAATATATATGTCCCGGTGCTCTTTAAATATTGAATGAGACAAGGTAATCCTACCTTATAAATTGGAGGGTCTGAGGCATTAGACCTTTATTCATCCATTCTCTTCTTTGATGGGTTCACTAGGTTTTTTCTTTTTTCCCCCTTCACTACATCTTATTGTGGTTAACTTCTCTGTGATTTTTTCATTTTCAATGTTTTCCAAGTCGTTTGCCTAGAATGATTTCCCACCATATTAGTCTTAGTTTTGACCAGCTAGAAAATAAAAAACAATGAATTTATTCTACTGATGATACTCATGAATCTCTAAAAATTTCAGAATACTTCTGTTTTGATCTTGTGAAACCTTCCTGCAGGCTTGTTCTTGAAGATGGATGCTGTTAAGGGGTCCAATGGAGCAAAATATGAGTGTCTGCTCTTCGGTATGTGCTAATTACCTGACCAGTGACAAAAGGGATATTGATTGAACAGGATCATGATCAGATCCTTCAAAAGAAGTAATATTTCCCAAATGAATGATCAAGATCAGCAAGTAGAAGATTAAGAGATTTATTCGGAAATTCGAGCTAATTTTATTGCTGAGAAATTGGAATTGAATTTGAACTCGTTTACTGAAAACTATACGTAAAATAATTTCTTCTATTTATGAGTTCTTTATATGTTTCCTAGATATGGATGATACTCTGTACCCCATGAGCTCAGGGCTGAACTTTGCTTGCCGCAAGAACATAGAAGGTATGGTTTCTAAACAATACCGATCATGATCCTAAGATGTTGATATTATTGTGAATTTATAGTGATTTCTAAGTTGGGTAATCTCAATTTGCAGAGTACATGTTGCAATACCTGAATATAGAAGAAAGTGAGGTGCCAAGGATGTGCTTGGAACTATACAGGGAGTATGGGACAACAATGGCCGGCTTAAAGGTGAAGCAGAGCTGGGCTTATCTTCTTCTTTGTTATTCCTGATTCTACCAACTCCCTTGGAACTTTTTTGTTCATTTTATCTATGAATTTTATCGATTTTGATCTCTACCTTTCAGGCTTTTGGTTATGAATTCGATGATGATGAGTTTCATGCCTACGTCCATGGAAGATTACCTTATGAGTCGCTAAAGCCGGATCCGGTGTTACGGAACCTTCTGCTCTCCATGCCCCAGCGCAAAATAGTATGTAAAATATGTCCACAAGCTTTCATTTCAGAAGAAAGTAGATTTTACAACCATGGTGATGAACTTCTAAAATGTGTTAATGGTGTTTTTCAGATTTTCACTAATGCGGACAGAAAGCATGTAGCTAAAGTTCTCAAGAGGTTGGGCTTGGAAGGTTGTTTTGAAGGTGTCATATGCTTTGAAACTCTTAACAACCCTCCCTCTGAGCAAACTGAATACAATGAAGAGCAAGAAGGGAATGGAGTTTTCAAGGTGGGTGAAAGCGAACCTGCTGCTGCTGATATGGCTGAAAGTGACGGTGATGGTTTCCGCCCCAGGTCCCAGATCCTCTGTAAACCATCAGTAGAGGCCTTTGAAGCTGCTATCCGGATTGCTAATGTTGATCCTAAGAAAACCAGAAACTCCATTCCCTCTTCCATCTAATGTTCCTTCTTCATCTGCCATGGTTTGATGGATTGTGCTTCCCTTCCTCAGATATTCTTTGATGACAGCACTCGGAACATTGTGAGCGGGAAAGCAGCTGGGCTTCATACTGTCATAGTAAGCTCTTCATCTCTGCTTTGTATCACAATGACCTGCAAATTGACTGATTGTGAATGTTGATGGCAGGTCGGGAGCTCGGTGCTTGTGCCTGGTGCAGACCATGCCCTGGGCAGCATCCATAATATCAAAGAAGCTCTACCTGAAATATGGGAAGGTGAAGAAGGAGAGCGGTTAGACAGGGTTATTCAATCCTCAGCAGTTGAAACTGTAGTCCAAGCATAGATACCCCACTACTACTAGCGTCAAATATAGGATATATATGTATGTAAACTTCGCCTGTAGAATACTCCCTAGTTTTGCAGGGAGGGGGTGTGAGGTGAAATTAAATAATCTAGAATCTCTATCTATGTAATACTCCTGATGCATGTTTACTATGATGAAGCAAAATATGATCTCATATTGCGTATCACGGCGTTTTTTTTTCAAACATCTATTCACTTTGTTAAGTTGAAGCAGTGAATTCAGTATTCACGCTGAAGCCATGTATCAGCCAATTGCATAAAGACGGGTAAGTTACAAAGCTATGAACAATGAAAAAGCTAGTCGAATTTCCTCGTAATTTCTCAGCCAATACAAAAATAATAATCTCAGGCACAAGCCTATTGGGTAAAATAATAGTAAAGCCCTTACATACCCCAAAAAGGTCACAAAACTAGAGAAAAAAGGCCAAAGGCACTATTTAGTCAGCTGGCAGATCAACTGTTCATGGGCAACTCCCCAGAATTTATAATTCTGCATGGCGACTTCGGGCAATCTGACCTGTATGTCTCTTGGGACTCCAGCTGCCGCACAATGTCCATTCCATCAATGACTTGTCCAAACACAACATGGCGTCCATCCAACCATGGAGTCTACAAAATACAAATTAAGGACATTGTTTAACAGAGAATTTGTCAAAAAGACCAGACAGAATTACCATCACGCATTTTCAATTTAGGCTAGTTCACATTTAAATTTACTGAAACATGTTGAATGCATAAAAGGATAGCAATCTAATATGATTCCACATAAGTTCCAACACAAGAGTGTGGAATGGTACTTAAGTTTGAGAGGTTTTCCTACCTATCAAGCCGTTCTTTTGGGTTGAGTTCTCTGATTGGGCTTAAGACCCTATCATTGGTGCTTTCATTGAGGAAATCGATGCATTGTGTGGGAGAGGGCTGCTGAGAAAGAAGGAGCTACTTGGAAGAAGGCTACCCAAATGCCCCAAGGAGGGTCAGTGAATCTTGTCAAAGTGTGAACCACGAAGTGGCGATCATGAGTCACACGGACGTCGGTTTCTCGAGAATTGTATGGAATGATATGATTGCATCGGTTCCACACAAGAGTGTGGAGTGGTGCTAAAACAAAGTTCTCTCATGTCGGTGGCGCTTTTAGGTTATTCTCGATTGGGCTTGAGGCCTTATCACAATCCAATTATCAAATGTACCTCTTACGCTTGAGATTAACAAAACTAAGAAAATAGTAATCTCAAAATCAAATAATTTTCCTACAATTTATTTTCTTTCTTATTCATGACTTGTCAAGAGAAGTTGGTTGAGTTCATCAAGAGAAAGATGTTTCACCCTTGATGCAAATGCATAAAATGGGAGATACATCTAATCTGTTGGGACAAGTTGCTCTGAGATATCTCATATCCAAACCAAACACATTCTACCATAGAAATACCTTAAAACATTTATATCTTTCCTCCCCAAATAATTTTGTTCCTTATGTTGATGTAATTAGTGTTTTCAGGTCTCTTGTGTGACTCCTTAGCATCAATTCTCACCCAGTTGATTGAACAAAGGGAGGAATAGTAACAGAATTCATTCATTACCTTGGTGACACACCAAAGATATTCTCGGTAAATATGTAAAGGATTTGAGCCCATTGAATACATTCTCCTCCAAAATACTCATTTTTATATGGCAAGTGGATGGTGCATGGGCAGTCATTAACTCATTATCAATCTGAAATCTTATGTAACTATTCTTGTTTATAATCAATTCATCATTTAAAATAATAATAAAATTGAGTTACTACACCAAGACCTGATATTTTCTTTTCTCCAGCAACCACCATCACAATTGAATGAAATCTTATGCAATCTTGACATAAATTGAAGATATATCTAGATTGAATAGCCTTCACCAACAATGTCACTGACTCACTGATAATTAAATGCGAAAATTACCAGGCTTTCAAGGGATAATAGAAGACACAGTATTTGTATCAACATATGAGAAAAGGAAAGTGTGCAAATATACCCAAAAAATTGAAAATAATGATGTAAGAGAGCCGAATTGGCCAAAAAATTGAAACGGTTGAATATATCTCACCTTTACTGTGCAAATGAAAAATTGACTGCCATTGGTATTGGGACCAGCATTGGCCATGCTTAACACCCCAGGTCCAACATGAGTCACTGCAAATAATTATACTACAATTCAGCAACTTTAGAGTACCAGCCATGCAGGTTCAAGACTCCCTCATAGAAGTTCAATTTCACAAAGGAGAAAGACTTGTATAATTTCCAAAATTTTCAGAAACGGAAGAGATTTGGCAAAGGCTTCAATAAAAAATATTAAAACATGATACTCTTATCCAGGCTGTGGCAAACACTCACAGGTAAAGTTCTCATCTTCAAACTTCGGGCCATAGATACTGATTCCTCCTGTTCCCTGCAGCAAGTAAACACACCTTAAATTTCAGCTTTGTTGAGAATAAATAACCTTCTAATTAGAGGAACCTCGCATAAGAAAAACTTACATCTCCCTCAGTGAAATCACCTCCTTGGATCATGAAATCTTTAATAATACGATGGAAATGGCATCCTTTGTAACCATATCCTTTCTCTCCTGCATTTTCAAACATATTTTTTCGAATTCAGATTTCAAATGCACTTCCCCATCCAACAATACACAGTAGTAGTAATAACAAATAACCTGATATTCATGATTAAGATTATGACAGTTGGAAACCAAAGCTTGCCTGTGCACAAGGCGCGGAAATTCTCAGCAGTCTTTGGGACTGCTTCTCCAAACAGGCCCATTACTATCCTACCAATAGGTTCACCCCCAACGTCTACATCAAAGAAGACCTTGGTTGTCACTTTGGCTTGTAGCTCTACCTCCTGAAGAAAACAGAATCAAGTAAGCATCTAAACCGAAACAGGAACTTCCCACAAATCAAAAAACAATACCATTTTACAGAATTCCATAGAAAAGTGAGAAACGGTTCATCTTCACAAAATATCTCAAGAGAAACAGACATCCTTAGCATTACCGTACCAAACCCAAACTGTAATACCCAGTTAAGAAAATTCAAAATTTCTTACCCTTACACCTCCAATTTCATAAACAGTAACCAAAAAGGGGAAAAGTTAATCCCATAAGCATGTACATTAGCGTAGAGTTAACACACACACCAATCCCCGGTGACCAGCTACAGGCTTGTTTCTAGAAAGTGGTAAATCGAAAAACGAGGCATAGTGAGATTTTGACGCCAAGCCTCCATGGAAAGCTTAAAGTAGGGTCTTTGCAGTACAAAAACCATAGGCGTCCTTGGCAAACTGGGGATATCTTTGCTGACGACAGCTGAAAAAGCAAACCCACACCCACTAAGGTTTCCATGATAATAAACCAAATCAAACAACTTTGTTACCGAAACAGCAACCAAACATAATCGTAGTGAAAAAAAAAAAAGTAAAAAAGTCAACCAAACAAAATACATCTGCATAGGAAAGGTGTAGAACCTGGAAAACAGAGCAAGAGGAGAATGCGGAAGCCATGGTTTTGGAGTTTGGGGGTTAAAGACTTCAAAGGTTCAGAAGATAAGGCTCTCTGGTGGGAGAGGTAACTGGAGAGGATGAGGGTAAGTAGTGAAGGCGAAAATCTTATGTCTTGCTACTTTTTTGGGAAAACCATGTGACGCTACCCATTTATTTCAATTTATTTGGAAAATTAGGAGTCAAAACCTGAAATCATCGTCAGTCTCTAAATTTCAGAAATATTTGATAAATAGTATAAAATATTTAATAAAGATTTCCACAAGATCCCAGGTACAATTTAGTAAGCCTTTGTACAAGATCCCAGGCACAATACTTTTTAAATCTTTAAAAAAGTATTTTACATTTTTTATTAAATAATTTTGAAATCAAGAGAATTACCTTGATACGAGCTTTGGACATATTTATTTTTTTTAGAAAAATAAAATAAAAATAATTTAAAAATAAAAAACAATACCCAAATTAATAAGTGAATTATGATAATGAAAATTTTTAAAGTTAATACTGTCAATAGTGGTGCCAATGACTTTTAAAACAAAGAAATCAACGTCTTACTCAATAACAACGACATTATAATTATTATTTATATATTAGTTTCAACATTATTTTATTTTAAACCTTTTTAAAAAAAAAAGCTAAATATATCCCAAACCCAATTTCATGACTACTATTTCTAATTTTTTAAATAAATCGAAATAGGGCATAATTTTCCCTAGTTTTTTGTATCTATTTCATGTGGGCTGCTGTATTGGCATGCCTTGATGTTAACGTGCGCTTCCCGTGCGTACACACCGAGGAACAGGATTTTGTTATTACAGATTCACCCCCTCTCCATCGATTCCTCCGACCACAGCTTTAGACTCTTCCACGTCCTCTGTCCTAGTGGGCTTCTCTAAGTACTGAAATGGGTCCTCCTTTTAATTCAAAATGGGCCGGAAGCCCAGCCCAAACAGTCTTCACTGTTCGCACGTGCGAAATGTAGATAAGAAGCCGTTAGGAGGGAATGGAATAAAAGCAAGCCCAATTTGAGATGAGAGAAACAGAGAAAGTAGCCGCTGCTGCGGATGTGGATTTGCTGATCCTCGAATATGCGCGCTTTTCCAATCTCAGCAGGAACGACCAACACTCTCTTCTTCCGTACCTTATCCGGCGGCGTCACCGCCGGAAATAGAATCAGAAGCCCTGGCTCCACCAGCTCCTCCCATGCCTTGGTAGGTGGTGGTAGTGGTGGTGCCTCTCCGAAGCTCTTTTCCAACAAATTTGGGTACTCTAATGAAGATTCCATCTCCCTCCGCGGCCATGGCGATGGTGATGTAGAGACTGAGGTAGAGGATCTTGAGAACAATGGCGTGGAAGAGATTGAGATAGAGAAGCTAGGAAACAACTCTCGGAGGATTCGATCCAAAATTGTTATTGACGCGAGCCTCCAGACTGTTTGGAGCATTTTGACTGATTATGAAGGATTGGCTGATTTTATTCCCGGCCTCGCCGTCAGCCAGTTGGTTGAAAAAGGAGAGAAATTCGTTCGACTTTATCAGGTCCAGTTATTTCATATTCCTTATTAAATTTTCTTATGCTATGCTAGTCTCTCAGTAATGTGAGGTCTAGGGCTTCGCCTTTGCGATTATTTTATACAGAAGATGGGTAGAGTTATTTTGATTCCGCATATTGAATGCAGCCACCGACAGGATTGCCATCTTTTCAACTGTGACTTGTCCTTCCTAGGGCATTTGACTCGGGTGAGATATAGACCGTGGATTTCTAGAAATAAGTCAAAACTGAGTTTAATTAATTATTTATTTATAGAGAGAATTTCTATAGAATATCTGTGTATTGAGATTTCTTTATAGAATAAGAATTGTTATTGTGAATATTTCTATAAATATTATCTTGAAGAAGGAAAAGGACAAAGATAGTGATAAGCTTGTTAAGACGAATGGTTCTCTCTTGCAAACTTCTGCATTGTTCTGATTTTGTTTTTAGATGTCCCTAAATATTGTTATAGAGCAATAAATCACTTGCTATTTATCGACTAAGAATAGGACTACCTTACTTATATCAAGATGACAACCTGTGGCTGGTGGAGAAATGCTTTGACATCCTACACGTAGCATCTTCTGTTGAACTCTTGTTCTTAGCCTGTATTCTCCTTTTTCTCCATCACTTGTGGCAACTAGTTGAATTCTTTAGTTACCCCAAGTAATTCTTTGAGGTGGTTGCTTGTCATGGGTTCTAATCTTCAGTATAGCCTTCAGTATCTTAAATCTAAAAACTAAATTACCTTTACTTATCAAAAAAAAAAAATCTTAAATCTAAAAACTTTCAGACTTGTCTTTCCTTGGTCATCTTGTATGTCCATGATGCCTGAACTAGTGATAAAGGGATGGGGAAAGGCTTGTGTGTGAGTGGGTGTGGGAGGACAAAATTTTTCCTATAAAATGACAACTTATGGTGTCTTACGTGGAATACTCTACTACATAGGGTAGCCTCCATCTTTGTGTGCTAAATACTGGGGTTTGGTCTTTTAGTATCATAAAGGATTTGGGTTATGTCCTGTGGAGAGTACTCTACCGTATGGTATATCCAGCCATTGGATTATGGAGGAGAGGTTCATTTTCTGTATATATTTAAGAAATTTAATGCTACCTAACCTGACTATTCCCTGTTACCTACCTATGTCAATGTTTAAAGTGGTGACAAGAAGGATTCAAGTATCACTTCATGCGGTGGAACAAAGTTTTGATAAAGGGGGAGTTACTAGCACTGCTCTCTCTCTCTCTCTTGTCTCTCTTTCTGACCAGAGCTTCTTGTCGGTAGATAGATTAATTCAATACCTAAAACAACTGAAACTTGAAGTACTTCCAAACTACATTGTACCCACCGTAAGAGTTGTCTTGGACTAATAATGTCATTTGCACTTCTTTTTGTTTCTTGTATGCTGCTGGTTGGTTTCCTTTAACAACTGATTGCCCACAAATTATTTTTTTCTACCATTCTATTACTATAATTGTTTTTTCTCGTTCAAAAGAAAAGGAAAAATAAATTAAATTTGTTTGTTGCTGTTGTAAAATATTAAAACTGGTTTTTAGGGCTTTTGCAAGGAACAAGAAAGGTTGCAGCCTTTTGTAGAGAAGAATAGTCGCTACTAAATACGTTGAGATTGTTCTTTTGCTGGTTTAGGGTTAGTTTAATAGTAGTATAATACAATGCAGGTGACCTGCAAAAATATCTCCTAATTTGTTTTCTCCCAAAGTGATCTATAAGGTGTGGTGTAATGGCATGAGAATACGTTTTTGACTCAACAAACAGTGATCATCAATACTAACTATGCCAAACGATATTACTGGGGTCTTGCATCCTATTTCTTAAACAAATGGTCGACTTCTCTTAAAATTACTAGGAATATATTTCTGATAAATAGTGAAGTAACCAAATATGTTTGAGAAATAAAATATTTATTCCTTGAAAGTTCTTGAAAATGAGTTTCCTTATGTTTCTGTGAGATGTAGATGAAGTTGCATAAGTGTGGAAATTTTCTTCATAATAATATATCATATCCATCTTCTTCTGGCTTTCCCTTCAAATTTCTTGTTTATCTTCGACGTGCTTTTCAGATTCAATTTTCATTGTTTCTGGGTCACAAACCAGTAGGTTTGAGAATTTGCATGCCTTTCCTGTAGGGTCTAAGAAGCACAGCTTCCTTCCAGAACTATCATTTCTGTGTATTTGGAATTGCAAACCAGGTTCTGGCGATGGATCATTTTATTATGCAGAGGTGAAGATGCTTGTTGTGCTGTATGCTAGCATCTTCAGGCTCTGTAAGATTGACTACTTATCTGTTAACCATGTTGTTACTTAGTGTTGAATCTAGTTTTTTCTAAATTTGGCAGGTAGTAGGTAATGCATAAGTATGTGCTTGATCTTCTTTGCTGCTAGAGGTCTAAAGCTTGGAATGAGAGGCCACTAGTTTCAGGAGGTCGTTATCTTTGCATTTCTTTTGGGGAACCTGTGTGTGGAAAGAGTTAAAATATTAAAAAATATATATATCACTGGGTGTGAAGTTCTGGTTGAGATTTGGAGTATATCTCTTGTTTTTGTCTTCTTCTTTCTTCAATATCCTGATTTATCATACATGTACCCTCATCGGTCCATCCCTCACTACATTAGTTAGATGATCTTTGAGTTTGCAAGGCAATATTTAAATTATGCACATAACTCTACTTTAGCCCTTTTATTTGTGTCCTGTTGACCCTACTTAATATGTTATTATATTCTTTCAACAGATTGGAGAGCAAAATTTGGCATTTGGACTAAAATTTAATGCCAAAGGAATTTTAGATTGCTATGAGAAAGATCTTGAGAGTCTCCCTTTTGGTAAAAAGCGTGATATTGAATTTAAGATGATTGAAGGTGACTTTCAAATTTTTGAAGGAAAATGGTCTATTGAACAGGTAAGATTATCATTGTTGTTTCTAGGTTGTGCATTTCTTGGTTTTAATTTTGTGCATTATCTCACCTTTTTAAACATACTTTTTTGATTTGAAACTGTCACTGTTTTTCTTTTTTCCTTGAAAAATGTAAGTAGTTAGACTAATTAGAACAATGATGAGTGATTGTTGACTAAATGACCAGAAAAAATAAAATCTATTGTAACTTAAGTTAGGTGAAACTGGAATCAAAAGGAATCTTTTTGTTGCAGTCAGCATTTGAGGACTGAAACTTTTTGCTTGTGCCTTTCTCCGCATTACTATTCAATCCAAGCGATAGTTGTTTCTACCATTCAGTGAATGCTTTTAATTTGGCCATAACCTCAAATATTGATAAAGTACATCTTTACGAGGAATTCATGCTATTTCAGAGTGCTAATGACAGATATATGGATACAGTGAGTTGCTCAGTCTTGTGTATGCTTTCAGTAACTCGAAAGGGGAGAGAAAGAGTATCTTTCTCTGCTCAGTCTTGGCTTTTCTTGTGATATGCTTGAGAGTACACTGTACTTCTTTCTTCTGCTGCTCTCTTTTTCTGCTTTGGTTAAGGGTCTGGGTATTAAAAAATAATAATCAATATAATTATTAAGAACTAGTCATATAAAATTGCATCTACAATGTGGCTTGCACTCCAATAACATAAAGCAGGGTTTGAGATCCATATTCTAAGTGTGATTGTAGAAATGATGACTGTGGCCTGATACAAATACATGGGAAGACAATGATTCTTCAATTGGAGTCCAAAAATTTTATACAACTCTTACATATGTAGTTGATGTGGAACCAAAGCTGTGGTTGCCTGTCTACCTTGGAAGTGAAGGCTCGGCAGGGAGATAAAAATGAACCTTATATGCATTCGAGAAGAGGCAAAGAAAAGAACTCGGAACACCCTTTCTGCTCAGTAGAGTTGTCACTATTCCTGAATTCTGATTATTTCATATAAGTATGCCAGCTCAATAATATAATTGAACAACAATTTTTTTGCCTGGTTATGTATTTTTTTTCCCTGTTTATCTTTCCCTTTCCTTTTGTTCTTCTGATAATTATCCTATTTCTCTATAATCTTTGTAGCTTATGAAGCATTGAAAATTCAAAGGTCACATATCAACTAGTCAGTCGCTTCAATAGGCCAGCACCTGCAGGTGCTGTAATAGTTAGGATCCATTGTCACTGGGTCCTTGAGATCTGAATGTATATCAAATCAGGTTGTTTTCCATATGAACAACAATAACCACCAAGTGCGTGCAAAATTTGGGAACATGTAAACCCCCTTAATCTAAGGCCGTAGGGTTTGCCCAGTGATCATCAGAGTGATCATCAGTTCGAGTCCTTTCAAGGGTCATTGGAGGTAGGTTTTTATCGGACTGTTAATTTCAAGGTCTTGTGGGAGTAGTCAAGGTGTGTGTAAGTTGGCCTAAGGTTACAAAAAAAATGGAAACATGTATGGGATATATCCTATAAACTCCCATTGAAGTCTTCCCAGTCAAACTAACCTCACTAGCACGCTATAGTTATCCTTAAGAGTGGAGAAGGAAGCTTTGGGTTCTAATAGCTGGAGGCAGAGAACACACATTGCCATGGCTAGCAACTTTGGATTAATTCCAAAATTTCTCTTCATTCATGAACAAAACAAAAAGTGGTGATTCAGTTTAAAAGTTACAGAAAAAGGCTAAATATAATAACTAAAAGTGGGAAAAAAAATAGATAAAGAAAGCTTTGACAAAAGGTATAACCTTTTTTTTTCCCTTTTGCCCTTGGATGGGGTAATTCAAAGTGACAGGAGATGGAGCTAATTCAAAGTGAAAAATGGGAGCATGGGGAACATCAAAATGACTTGAGAGTTCCTTTATTAAAGTGATCTCACAGAGTCCAACGCCATGTATCCCCGCAATCCATGGTGATTGAAATGTTAAACAAAAAATGACTGGGAAGAAAAAAAGGAAGTCTTACATGTCATAGAAATAGGCATAACAGCTCAACAGTGGGAAAATTCAAGAAAATTAACATTGGAGTTGGAGAGCCACACAAAATCAACTCATAGGACAATAAGATAATTTTCTTAGGTGGGTCCAACAGGTTTGACCCACTTGCATGAAAATTTATCTGTAGAATCGGATCATAGGAACCTGATACCATTTGTCCATTAGCATCCTCTACCATTACTGAAATGCTGCAGAGACACCCTTAGGTGGTATTAGAAAACTAGGGCAACTGTAGGCCCTTTCCTTATTTCTTATTATTATAGGCATTATAAAAAGGAAAAAGAAGGCCTGAAATACTTTAGAATCAATTCCCTTCACTGGGAATCATACCCAGTATCTCTAGGGTGTGAATCAATGGTCTTGTTCATAATCGTTTTTTTTAATAACCGTGATTGTCTGCCCAGCTTGCGAGCACACATCATTAATCCTAGTAGCCTTGAAGTTAATGGTTAGATAAACCTTGACTTTGAGATGACTTGAACTTTTAACCATTGGGTAAACCCCACAGCCTTAAGACATTTTGGCATTTGTTGATTGCTACAGTGAATCCTAGGGCAAGAGTCCACGTGAACAGTGAAATTATGGTCCCCTCCTCATCTTTTAAAATGAGAGTAATCAGGTCCAGAGACAAGAGAGTTTGACCCTAGTATTTCTACCAGTATAAAAAATAAATAAATAAAATCTGAAAGGGACACTTGAAGAGGAACCTTTTCCTCTTTTAAGGGCCTCACATGAAATGTACATAGGACCAGATCCAAGTGTTTAGTTTCCTTCTTTTGCCAAATGAAATGATTCATATAGTTGTGATTATTGTCTTGATACCGAATGCTCACGAGTGTGATCATTTGACAGGATCACTTACTGTGCTTGGAAAGCTTGTAGGGTAGGCACTCACTCCCCTTAGTCCCTTAAATGAAACGTGTTGATCATAAATCCAAGATAGACTTTAGACATAACGCATAATTATCGAAATCTATTGACCTTTTAGCCAACAATAATCAACTGACAACACCATGGCTTGGTATTTTCAAAAGGGCATTTGATTAAACCTAGAGAAATATAATACTCCCTAGTGACTGGCCACTATGATGTAATCCGCATCACAAATTCAACTGCCTCACTACCCAGACCTAAGCATGTCTTTATTTATAATTCTGAGTGGCTTGGAAGGATGTGGGAATCAATTTAGGCTTTACTTTGTTTTTCTATCTTTTTCTTTATTGCCCTTTCCTGACTCTTGGGTTTTGTTTGGTCTGCTTATGTGATGCAATCCTCTAGGTGCCCTTCAAAAGTATATATATTTTTTACCAGGATTGGTTGAAGATGCCTGGTTCAACTACTCTCTTTCCTATAAACAAATAATACTATTGTTGTTTTTATTACTACTACTTACTGTATTAAGCACTACAGAGTACAGTCCCATCTGAATCCATCTAATGCGATGAAAATTTAAAGTTATTATAGAGTTATCTATATTTGGCGTTGAAAATAGAGCACATTTAGTGAGTTTGGTTGTTCAACAAATGGGAAAGGGATGGATGATGGTGGAGTTGGTCTTTCCATGCCCCACCCACTACCATGTTAGGCACCACAGTAAATTTACACATAAAATTTCTAATAGGGTGTAAATGAGACAAGCTGCATGTGAGCTACTAGAGTTCACTCATGAAATTACTCAGAGGGTAAGCTTAAAAATTAATCAAGTCGAGTTCGCATAGAGCACAGTAAATTGAGTTTGAGTATGTAAATCTTTGAGAGCAGTGGTTCGGGTTTAGTGAGACTTTTATTATTTATTCGGGCTTAATTGAGTCGAGTTTGAGTATAATTATTTATTAATTTTTTTATTGATACGAGTTTTATCAAGTTGAGTTCGAGAAGTTTGACTATTTTTTAAGTTGAGTTTCGAGCAATGCAAAGAAAAAGCTGTCGGGTCGAGACAGTTTGAGTTCGAGTTTTTAATTGAAGTCGAGTTGAGAACAGGCTATGTCATTCTCTTCGGTCAATTACCGTATTCTGATCAATTCCTTTATTTAGTATTTACAGCTAATCGAATAAAAAATGTATGTAATCTGAATGACGTAAAGCTTCATTTGTCTCCATCCCACATGCTTTTTGTAACTTCACTTCTAGAAATGTATAGAATATTTGTAAAATAAGAGCATCGTTAATTCATATTGGACGTTTATCATGTGATATTATCAGGGATGGGAAAGTGAGGTCAAGACCCTCCACCCTAACCCAACTCTTCAATTTATGGGACCCTTTGCCTTTGAATATGCCCAAAAGGTTCATGCACCCTCAGACGAATTTATTGACTTTTTTTTTTTCTTCTTTTAAGTGGGTTTTTTCTGCTACCACAATCGCAAGAACTGCCATGAAAAATAGCCCCTATTTCATTAATGCAAGCATACCGAAACGGTCCGTTGGCTCCTAAAATGAAATCAGGAATTTTTGTCTTTTATTTGGGGAGGAGATTTAACAATAGCCACAATACCCGGGAGTTCAGCTAGTCTGGCCTTTACTGTCCTCAAATCCACCCCCCAATTATTGTTAGATTCTCGGATGATTCAATTTCTAAGAAGTCAAAAACTTCTTTTTCATGTTCGATATGACCATTTATATATATGTAAAGAGTGAACGCTAAAGTGATAAAGAGATGGGACGGGGAACAGAAGTATCCAAGCCGATCTTTCTAAGAATAATAGAATTCGATAATGTTGTATTCAAGAGTTTACGATTTGAAAAAGAAATATATGTTAAAAAACATCAAATAATCTTAAATTTATGAATCTAACAATTTTCATATTTTTTGTTTATTAAAATAAATCATTTAGAATAAAAATGTCATTTCCTATTTCATGTATTGATACTATTTCTTAAAAGAAATGATTTTTTTTTGCAAGAAAATAAGAAAGACATTTTTTCCAAAATCAACCCAAAATTGATGAAATGTCTTAATTTCAAAAAACCTTTCAATCAAATCACCTTTTTTTGAAAAATAATTTAGTATGAAAGTTAAGAAAATATTATTTAATGCATTATTTTTATTTGGATTTAAAATATATAATTACTTTATCAAAAGTTTTGTTTTTTTATAAAGCTAATCATCTTTTAATATAATATAGTAAATTATCTTTACTAAGACTCAGAATCCTTCCATTTTCCCTTCCCATCAAGACTTTAAACATTGACTTTCTAACCAACTTAGATTAGACTTATAGTCTACTTTTTCAAATGTTAAAAAGGAAGAAAAGCATAACCCATAATTTAATACTAATTACAAAGGGGTAGTCAAAGACGGATCATCCAATCAATGACTTTTTGGCACAAACAGTATTTGAACAAATGAATTCAAATTACTAGAGGCAGGCACGAATCCTTTTCATTTATTCAACTTCTTTCCTTAACATGTGACATGGAATAAACCATTTAAAGCGAAAATTTTTAATTTTTAATTTTAAAATTAAAAGCAATGTTCTGTGTCCTATGAACATTCCACCACCCCATGAGGCATCTTGACATTAATAGCACACTTTTCTCATTTCGTTTTTAGGGTTGTGACTTGTGTGGAGGGTTTCTTTTCAGACATGCCCATCTCCATAAACTCCATTCAACTTGCTACGTGGAAAACACATTAATCATCAACTACTTTAGGACTTTTCAGCAATAAGAGGGTTTTTCTGTTTTCCAAATGTGTCCTCACTTTCTCAATGATATTTACATTTAAATTCTCTTTTTTCTGCCAATTTTTTTTTGAAAAAAAAAAATATTATTGATTCAAATTAGTATTACAGAAACACATGTATCAAATCATTAAAAATTATAAAGAATGAAACAATACTTAAATTAATAACATAATAAATCGATTGATTAGTCTTAAATTCTGATAATCTAATTTTTTATCTTTATTTGATCGAATATGTTTTACCTATTTAAATCGTTCATAAACAAATAAAATATCATAATAAGAAGATTAAATGAAAAGCAAGCTTGTCCCAATAATCGTCTGAAAACTGGCTTGTATGATAAAGCGATAAAATCATAAAAAATAAAAAAAAACTTAGATTCATATGGAATAACATTTATTAAGAAATAGATGCTTTGTGCCACATTAATAAAGAAAAGAAAACAGATTTGAGCATGAAATATATTCCTTGCGGGGATTCAACTTATCATTTGGAGAACCCAAATCAATTATATAATCTACTTTAGTGGTAATATATGAAAAGGATGAAAATGAAAGAACAAAAATGGGCTTGAAAGGAGGGGGAAGAAAGACCCCACGAAAACCCTACACAAACAATTCAATCGTGGCCATGATGATGGGCAGTGGTTATTTATTGACTTCAACAGCACCAATACACCACCAATCATTCGTTGGCAAAAATTGAAAAGAAAGGACCAAACCCCCAACGCCCCCGCCCCCCCTCTCAACTCTTAACTGTTTCAACTTTTCAACGTAATATATTTTCTTTCTTCTCTTTTTCTGTTGATTTTCTTTTTTTTTTCTTTTTCCCTTTTTTTTTACCCTCGCAAACCATTTGAAAACCCCAAGACACAGACCTTCTTCCCCTCAGTTCTTGATGAACTCAAACATTGATTCATCATAGACCAAATCTCATATATATATATTTTTTAATAACAAAAGCCCACATTTTTTTAATTTTTTTTTGTTTCTGGGTCTGTCTTCTTTTGTTCTTCCCTCACTTCTCTTCGTCTCTTCTCCGTTTTTCATTCATCCCCTTCTTTGTTATTTTCTTTGTGAATATATCTATCTCATCACTCACAGTTTTACTCTTTAAATTGGGAAGTGTGGAATTTTCAATAGCTCAAAGCAGTCTCAGCTTTGATTATCTTGCGGGTTTTGTTTGTATGGTGATGCGTTCTATTTGGTGTCCTTGAAGCTACTAGATCTGTTTTCTGCTGCGCCCGATCCACTGCTATGTTTCACTCCAGACAGTTCTGAGAAGGTCAGATCATTGTACTTTCCAATTTTTAGTTGCTTAGGGTAGCTCCTTGTTCTGTTTATAGCTTTAATTGATGAAATACTGGGTTGATTTTGCCCACAAACTGATAAACCCAAGGTGGGGTTTATTTTAGCTGTAATAGAAAAGCTATATTTTGTGGTAAAATTTTCTTCGGATTCCAATGCTTCAAGTCTGAAGATCAGATGATGCATAGTTACCGGAAGAATCATCAGGAGGTTGAGGGGATTATTGGGTTTTGGCGATTTGGTCTGAGATCATTCCTTTTGTTCTTGCTTATGGTGCAAAGCCGCAGAAACCCTCCATTTCTAATGTGTCCTATTTGATAAGGGTGTTTGAGTAATGGGGAATAGCACTTCTCGAGTTGTGGGGTGTTTTGTGCCCTTTAATGGGAAAGGTGGTGTTGACTTAGACTTACTGGAGCCACTGGATGAAGGACTAGGTCATTCCTTCTGTTATGTTAGACCCATGATTTTCGACTCTCCTGCTATTACCCCATCCAACTCTGAGAGGTTTACTGTCGATTCGAGCACCCTTGATTCAGAAACATTGAGTGGTTCCTTTCGGCATGAGAACATAGATGATCCCTCAGCTGTACACAGACCCAACAAGTGTTTCCCTGAGACTACATTTAAAAAACCATTTCAGGGGCATCAGTAGTGCCAATGTTTCCACAGCTCGAACTGAAACATCAATGCATTGTTTATAAGTGATGCCCAGGGCCTGCTGTGTTGGATGGAGCATCCTCATTTGCTGCCATTCCTTTGCAACCAATACCTCGTGGGTCTGGACCTTTGAATGGATTTATGTCTGGTCCTCTCGAGAGAGGTTTTGCTTCAGGTCCTTTGGATAGGGGGGGTGGTTTTATGTCTGGGCCAATTGAAAAAGGAGTAATGTCAGGTCCTTTGGATGTCACAGACAAATCCAACTTCTCGGCACCGCTTGCACATGGTCGTAGGAGGCCAGGTCTCCAGCGATTGATGAGGAGCGTAAGCGGGCCAATGAAAAGCACCCTGTCCCGGACCTTCTCTAGGCATTCAATTGGATCCGGTTGGATGCAACGATTTTTCTTGCACCCAGTTACCCAATTTGCATGGCATCCTAGGGAGCCAAAGTTCCGACCGGAGGCTCCACGTAACTGCCTTGATGTGGGGCCATCAGAAGGGGAGTATAGGAAGACTCACAATTTGCAGTGGGCTCATGGCAAGGCTGGTGAGGATAGGGTTCATGTTGTGCTTTCTGAAGAACAAGGATGGTTGTTTGTTGGAATATATGATGGTTTCAGTGGTCCAGACGCACCAGATTTTTTGATGAGCCATCTGTATAAAGCTATAGACAAAGAATTGGAAGGACTGCTCTGGGATTATGAAGAAACGTCTGTGAATGATATGCTGAATTTTGAACTTCCTGTGAATAGAGATGCTACAGTTGAATCTGAATGTGGAAAATTGAACCATGTTCTCAGTTAAATGAAGCAGCTTCTGGGACTTACAAGAACCATACAATCCAGTAACTGTGCAGCGATTCATCCTATTACTGTGAGATAATTGAAGAAAAAGATGGAGAGAGGGTGGTTCCTGAATTGCAACCATCTAGTTGTGAAAAGCTTGGTGTCTTGGGTGTAGAATCTATTTCTGTTCCAACTGCAAACCTAACTGGTCAAGGGAGGAAAAGCAAGCGACTTTATGAACTACTTCAGATGGAATCATGGGATGGACAAAGTTCACTTTCAGTTTCTGATGGTGGAAACCAAAGAAGCGGTTTATGGGATTGGCAGCCAAGTTCAGACGTTTTGCATTCCAGGGGAATTTTACAAGAAGAACAGCTAAGGTCATGCTCAGTGACCAGCCCAAAAGCAGAAAATTCTAGCCAGCACTGTGAAGATCCTACTACTTCAGGAGAAAATGGAGGGGTCAGGATGGAATCTAATTGTGATATAGCCCCTCCCTCTGTTTCAGAGCAAAGACAGAGTATGAGAAAGTCCCTTATCGGTTCTAAAATTAGAAAAATGTACCGGAAACAGAAGTCCTTGCGGAAGAAACTGTTCCCTTGGAGTTATGATTGGCACAGGGAGGAGACTTGTGTTGATGATAGGATGGCTGAAACCTCGGGGTCTGTCAGAAGATGCAAATCAGGAGTTATTGATCATGATGCAGTCTTGAGGGCAATGGCTCGAGCACTTGAAACCACTGAAGAGGCTTACATGGAAATGGTGGAAAAAGCTCTTGACAAGAACCCAGAGCTTGCTTTGATGGGTTCATGTGTTTTAGTGATGTTAATGAAGGACCAAGATGTGTATGTCATGAACCTTGGGGATAGCCGTGTGATCCTGGCACAGGAGAGGCCAAATGATCGCTTCCCTAACCCAAATCTTGCAAAAGATGATATGAGGCATCGGAATAGGTCCCGAGAGTCACTTGTCCGCATGGAGCTGGATAGAATATCTGAGGAGTCTCCTATGCATAACCAGCACTGTCAGGTTAACAGAGCAAATAAGAACAGAGAGATCTCCTTTTGCAGATTAAAAATGAGGGCGGTTCAGCTTTCTACTGATCACAGTACAAGTATCGAAGAGGTGTGTAATATTTTTCTCATCTGCTCAGAAAGTCTCATTCTATTTATTGTTTCAGCGATATTTTTATACCAAGGTTATTGGTTACCTATAATTGAAAATTGTATTGGACTCTTCATGCTCATATGTTATTCATCTCCTTTGGATTAGTGATGTACTCCTGTGGTCCTGTTATCCTTCTTAAAAATTTAGAATGAATCTATATGTCAGCTTCTGAACTTCAAATTCACTATAAAATTGTAAGAAACCTTCCTCCCCTAATAGATTGTATACTATGTTTGAGTCAATGTAACACGGGATAAAAAAATAGGGTTTTAGTTGATTTATTCATTGTAATTCCAGCTTGTGAACTGATATAATAGAAGTAAACATTCAGCAAGCATGCCCTTGCAAATGGCCCCCTTTTAGAATGTTTGCTTCTAAAATATATTTACATTAATTTGTAGTGACTTCATAGAGGTTGAGAATGAATCTGCTTAGTTTTGCCAAATTACCTAGACAAAGGGTTATGGAGAATGTATGCTACTAACTGAAAATATTTGTTAGTTTGCTTATGGAATCTGATTATGTCCATGATTCAATAAGACTTGCACCTAGGGTCGAAAAATATTAATAGCCTCGCTTACAATTGCACACTGGAAGTCCTGTGGTCATTTTAATTTGTTTAAGAGCTAGGATAAACCTTTGATGATCTTTATGTTTTTATTTATTAGTTGAAAAAATGTAGGGATTCACAAATAAAGATTTAGAATGTCCTCTATGTTGATGATGTGGGGCTACATCTTGTCGGCCTATGATTTTATTACTTTTGCTTTTTTCAGGGTTTTATTTTGGAACTTCACTTTTAATTTTTCATTTTTTGTCTTGTCACATATTTTTGCTTGAATTATATGGCATTTAACTTGCAATAACTTAAGCCTCTTAGTATGATTGAAGGTTGATTTGCAAAGCAGAAACTTGAAGTTTGTTGTGTCTTTTATTTTGGAAATTTTATGATAAATCACATGCTTCTCCTAACTCCTAGTTATGTTTCATTATCTACCTGCGAGTTGTGCCAGTCCAGATAATTATGGTAGGTAAATGTTGCCTGTAAGAATGAGGTTTATGAGCTATTCTGCTGTTGAACTGTAAAGTTGTCAAACCTTGTCTATTATTGCAGCTTGTAGCGTGCTGTTGTATTGCTTTGACACTTTTGAGCCCAGATGAAGCCATGATAGAATTGATTGTCTCTTCTGTGGCCTTCAAGGGGTCAAGTGGGATCTAGAATAATAAAAATGTAAATTGCATTGTTAGTGACTATCAGACAACCTGTGCTTTTTTGTTTTAGTGCGTAATCAGTCTCTGTCACATTGTCTATGCTTGAAGAGTTGCCAATGTAGAATCAGAGTGAATACAGCAATTGATATTCTTGTCTTCCCTCTTGCAATCGTTTGATACATAGTTCAATCTATGACATCTGTTCTTTGCTTCACATAAAAGCAGTTATCTTGGTACTCGAGAAGATAATTTGCATTCTTGTTTGAATACTGCAGGAAGTATTGAGGATAAAAGCAGAACATCTTGATGACAATCAAGCCATTTTGAATAAATAGAGTGAAAGGGCATTTTAAAGTCACCAGAGCATTTAGTGCAGGGTTTCTATTAAAGTAAGTGAATTCAATAATTGATTAAACATAAGGTTGTTAGTTTACACCAGATGGCATGTTGGTGGTTTTTCATATGTTTGTGATTTGTACTAGTTTGATTAAAGTACTCTTTATCCATTTAGCTCATTTTAGAATGCATATGCTAGCATATGAACATGCCCATGTGTTTATATAGTCTTGATACAGTTTGGAAAACTTTCTTGGACATTTGAAATTGAGGACAAATGCAATCTCACAGGAACATGATACAAATAATCGAATGGGGAAAATGTATCATTGGAATCCCTTGCACCTATTAATATAGCATATCCTATAATCCCATACGTATTCAATATTGAGAATCTGAAGTTGGATGTAGTGGTTTATTAAGTATTCTTTGTGGACTATGGAAGAGTGTCAATATACTCTTTATGTACTTAATTTTGCCCATGAGTATACTTACAAAAAATATTATATTCAAATGTGCACATGTTTTATATGTCAAGGAGTTCTGAATGCTAGCTGAACTTGGTCGACAGTAAAAACAGTATGACTGTACAATATTTAAAATTTGACATTAATTGTGCATGTTCGAGATGATAGCATGTGGGGTTCTTGGCTTTTACCTGATCAGACAAAAAAAATTTCCCAGCTTTCAAGAAGTGGGCTAGTTGTAAGATGACAAAAATGACAATTTCCTAGAGGCTAATTTGTGCAGTAGTAGGTACAGGAGTTAATCAATATCTGCTGTTGTGGAAATGCAGAAGTAAAAAATATACCTTTCCAGGGAGTCTGCAAATGTTATGAAGCTAGACCTAGGCCAAACATTGCATCGTTGTATGATCCAAGTGGATTGCAAGTTCTCTTTCTGCAGCATCCTTATGGTTTTAGCAGTGGAGCCAGGCAGTTTGCTATCCATTATAATTGGGGTCTAGCGAGCAAACCCTCTTGATCTTATTTCTTTTCATGAGGGCATGTGCCCCTCATAAGCCCCAAAGCTAGCTCCACCCCCCCTGTATGGTTCCTTTGTAAGGCATCATTTCAGCTGATGCAGACCAACTGTTAATGCGACCTTTTGGCAATGGCCAAGAATCACTTATCTTTTGGTGTATTGATGACAGGATGAGATGCATTCTGCACCTCGTCTTTATTTTGCAAAGTTGGGTTACGCATTGGAAGGTAATATTTATTTTTGCAAAAACCATTGGCGGTTCTGAATCGCTAGGAATTGGTAGATGTTTGGGATTCTCGAGGAGGAGGGGGATGGTCTGAGTCTTTTCTTGGGCGCTTAATGATTGGGAGATGGAAGAGGTAGAAAGGTTCACTTCCCACTTCTGGTCAACAAAAAATTAGGCCCTTTCAAGAGGATCGGCTGTTATTGAAGGAGTCTAGGACTAATGGTTTTTCAGTTAGTCTTATGTATCGTAAGTTGAGGTATTCTCTTCCTACAGACTTCCCTTGGCGATCCATCTGGAACCCAATCGTTCCCCCCAAATTGGGGTTTTTTGCTTGGGAAGTTTCCTGGGGTAAGGTGCTTACTTTGGACCAGCTAAAGAGGAAGGGGATCCCCACCCCCCAGTAAACGGGCGGTTATGTGAAGAGAATGAGAAGCGATAGGCCAGTTTGCTTATCCGTTGTTGGTAGAGAATCTTGGGATCTTCTTTTGGCCATTCTTTGGTTTTTAAGCGGGTGTTCCTGCCTCACAGTTCGTCATCTCTCCTTGCTTGGCAAAGTGCTAGTGTCGGAAAAAAACGGAAGAGAGTTTGGATGGCGGCTCCTCTTTGTATTTTCTGGACGCTGTGGATGGAAAGGAATAGGGTGGTTTTCGAGAATGAGGTCCCCTCTGCTCACAGGATGAAATCATTTTTTGTGTTTTCCTTGTGGTGGGTGGGCTAGGATTGTATAGTGTTGATAACTTAAATTCGTTATTTGGGGTTTTGACTTGGATGGGATATAGGTGAGGAGTTGGTTTTTCTTTGTACCCTTCTCGTGTTCTCTTCCAGGCACACTTGTCTTCTTTTTAATCATATCTCTTAACACCGATAAAAAAAAAAAGAGTAATATTCATTGTGCAAATGAATACCGCAAGTTTTCAAGGAGGACTTTTGAGCATTTGTAGAGAAGACGGTTCAGGTTACTTCACTAAACATGTCTAGTGTTGCCTGATTGAATCTATCTGCCCAGATTGCATCCTTCTTAGTCCCATGATAGGATATCTTGATTGCCTACCAAAAAATTTAAAAACAAAAATGATGGTATGTCTTGATTGTGTACGAAACATTTTATGTATCCCATTTATCTGAATAAATATTTATGTATGAAACTCTTTGAATTTGAAATTGAACAAAAGAGTGTTCCTTTTTCTTGGCGGATGCAGCCAAAATGCAATGAAGCTCTTCTGGAGATGTTTCAGATTGATTATGTGGGAACCACTCCATATGTCAGTTGCATCCCTTCAGCCATTCATCACCGACTTTCTTCAGGTGATCGATTCTTGGTACTCTCCTCTGATGGGCTTTACCAGTACTTCAGCAATGAAGAGGTTGTTGCCCATGTCACATGGTTCATGGAAAATGTCCCAGAAGGTGATCCTGCACAATACCTCATTGCTGAGCTCCTCTTTCGTGCTGCTAAAAAGAACGGTCAGTTTATTTGGATTAACTTTTGCTTTCATTTGGATTAACTTTTGCTTTCATAAATCTTTGTGCTTAATGAAAGTTATGGGTCGAAATATGCTATCCTCAGTTAAGTACATAATAGATTTCTCTATTTGTAATGCCTTGCATTTGAAAGCCCACCTTGTCAAACCTACGGGTGCAAGCTGACACAACCTTCAAATCTATTATATGTTCTGGGGAAGGTTCAAATATTACATATATTCTTTTAAAATAAAAATAAAAATGAATGTCACCGCAGAAAATGTAAGAATTATTTCTCATAATGTCGTCTCTCAAACTTCACTCATCTATAGTTCATTTTTTGTCAACTTATGTCACATTCAAGCATATCTACAATTTTTTCTGGATAATCCTGGCACTAGACAGTTGCTCTTACTTTAATGGAAGTGATTGGATGTGAAGGAAAACCAAAAATGAAATGACGGAGTTGAGATTTGATTAAAGAAAAAGGAAAAAAAAAAAAAAGTGAAATGATGAACTTATGGAAATTCAAGTCTTGACTGGAAGGGAAGATTTATGCACATTACCAGGCTTGATGATTCTGTTCTTCTACAGCAAGAAAAAATGAGCTACGATCAATCTGTACATGTTTGGGATTTTTTAAATTATTGTTCTTCACAGGTTTTATTTTCAAAACCAAAATTTGTTTTGCCAGAAACTGTATGGGAGAAAGAATTGAAATAGTATGTAATGTTTGCTCATTTTGTTCTTGTTTGTCTTGTTATTTGCAGGAATGGATTTCCATGAATTGCTTGATATTCCCAATGGAGATAGACGTAAATATCACGACGACGTTTCTGTTATGGTGGTTTCCCTGGAGGGAAGGATATGGAGATCATCAGGATCAGACAACCACATTTGCATAGCAAACCTCAACAATGTAACAATTTTCAATGAGTAAATCATCTACATTTTTTTTTCAGAATCACAGTTTCCCTGTTCTTTGACAATTTCCTCCCATCCTCTGTTCTAATGAAGAAATGGTCTATATCCCCTGCAACCTTAATTGGTTAACAAAACATGCCACTTCCTCCTATTCAAGACAGATTACAGATCAATTTCAACTGAAAAAACACAAGGTTTGTTTGACCACTTTTGATTATTTTTAAGAATATGTAGAATGATTAACAATAAAGCATTGGACATAGAATTTATATTTAAAATCTATTTAATATCAATGGGTCCTAAATAGTAGTTATCAAGCAGAGCAATTGTAATAAAAAAAAAAAAAAATTAGGTTCGAAAACATGGGAACCTTAGCCTTATTTCCTCTTAACTTTTTCTTTATTAGCTTCATTTCTCTATTTAAAATCTATATTTTTCCATCATTTTATTTTTCAATAAGATGGTTATTTTACACAGATTTAGATTTTTTTTTTTTTTTAATGTGAATTAGTCGTCGTCTTGATGCAGTTTGCGGTAGTCCTTGTCTTAGTGCGGTGTATGGTTATGTTGTTTCATCAATACGACGTTTTGTTTTTTATTGTTGTGGTATGATGTTTATTCGTGTGTGAGTGATTCAGATGAGGAAAGTATATGTCGAGAAGCAAGGAAATCGAAATCAAATGGCGAATTAATATGTTATCTGGCCAGGGTTATAGGAGATCTAGTATGATAGTAATATTTAATGTGTAGAACTGGTATTAAATATAGCGAACTTTGGATAGATTCGTATCTTTGATAGCATAAATCTTTGTTAAATCGCTACATAGTTTTAACAGACTTGATTTTATATCAGTAAAGTGAAATTGTAATCAAGGCAATTTCTGAGTCAAAGCCAGAATATCGGTGGAAATTTTAATCAGAATTATTAAATGAAAACGTGAAGGAACATAATCACATCTGAAATTTTGGTTAGATTTCACTTCACTGTCAAGGAAACAACCACAAAAATCTTAATCAATCCTCAAGCTTCATTATCTACCCTATTCAAGAGTGAGGGTTAATTCATATGAACAGCCGCCACATGGGGGCCATTCAACCACTCCCAACAGAGCTAGTCAATCCACCCCCCACATCATTGTCCGTCTTAATTTACTCTAAAGTCAAGTTAATTATTAATTTTCAGATCCAAAACTCGATCATCAAGGAATCTTGTGCTTCCTGCAGTTATTTGAGAATAATTGTAAAAATGGTATAACTGTAGGTACTACCTTTTGATTCATTATGGTAATATCTACTACTATTATGTTAGTACCTAAATACTATAATATTTAAAATATAATTATTTTCTAATGAAATTATATTGGATCATGTATTTATGCCATCTTTATCTTTACTATTATTCCCAAATCAAATCAATTTGTGGGGAAACACAAGTTTCCAAAAGAAAAAGGAAAGTGAAAGCAACAGCAACAGCAACAGCAACAGCAGCGGTGTTTGTTGGGTTTGGTATGTGATGTAAACGTCCTCAGTGATCTCTTCCTCATATTTGTAAATTTCATGTTTCATTTCCTACCATCTCACATTTTCCCTCACCTTCTCCTACCAAACCTTGAAAGCTACTGTTTTGTTTTTAGTTGTCGTTTGGCTCCCTGGGATCAATGCTAGACTGGCCTCAAAGCGGAAGATATAGATATATATATACACAAGTGACCTCTCTTGCATTATTAAGCTTATTGCTTCACTATCATAACAGTGGAAGCCCTTTTCGCTTATGTTCTCGTCTTCGCTGCCATCTCCGGCGCTCTTGCTTCAGATCCCGACCTTCTTCAAGACCTCTGTGTTGCAGATTTTGCCTCTGGTAAGTTGTTTGCATTTAAGTCTGTCTAGATGTTAGAAGAAAGTTAATCTTCGGTGAAAATTATTACCTCATCAAATTTTGAAATTAGCCCTTATCTGTCAATTTGTTGATGATGTCAAATCAAAACAAAAAGTGGTTTTTGATGTTTTAATTGGGTCAACTTTATACCACGTACAATCTATATATAATTCATTGTTATTTTCATATGTAAGTCCAATGTTGTGTTAAGGATAAAGAGTAGAAACTTCCGGCCTATGTTTTTAGAAGACCGTTTTCTATTTTTAAAAACAAATATGTCAAGGAAAATAGGGACAACTAGTTTGATTCTAGGTTTTTTTTTTTAATTATGAAAAACATAAAGAATATAGAAAACAATAAATTCAGGTTTGGTCTCTGTTTTTTAAAACCGTTTTTATTTTCAAAAATAAGGAAAATGGGGAGAATACGTTTAGTTATAGTTTTTTTTTTTTCTAAAAAACACAAAGAATATAAAAAATAACAAATTGAAAGAATAGTAACCGTTTTTAGTGAACATCAAAATGGTGTTCTCTATGTTTTCAATAATAGTTTTCAAAAGCAGTTGAAGAATCTTTGTACTCTAGAACGTGGTTCTTTATTTTAAAAGCTTATTAAAGCAATTTTTTTAAACACGAGATAACACCATTTAAAACTTTTGAAAACTGTTATTGTTATTTGTATTTAGTAATATTTAATGTGTTCTTTGTGTTTAGTCAAACTTGTTTTATATGTTTTCTTTGTTGTCTTTGTTTTTCAAGAAAAAAAAAACAGTTTTCAAAAATGGTACACAATCAGAAAAAAAAAAAAAGTTTAAAAAAAACAGTGAACAAACATGTCCCTATGTTGTTTGATAAATATTTGTAGTAAAAGGAGAGTGATGAACGTGTGAAGTGTATCATCAAACAGGGACAAAGCTGAACGGATATGCATGTAAGGATGCGGCGAATATAACCGCGGCGGATTTCTTCTTCCAGGGCCTGGCTAAGCCGGTAGCGCCAAACAATTCGGTTGGATCAATACCGACCGTAGCCAGCGTTCAAAAGATTCCGGGCTCGTACTGGGGTGTCAATGGCCCGAGTCGACTTCGCACCCGGCGGCTTGAACCCACCTCACAGCCACCCACGCGCCTCCGAGATAGCTTTCGTCCTAGAAGGTGAGTTGGACGTCGGCTTCATAACCACCTCAAACGTGCTGATTTCCAAGACCATCAAGAAGTGAAGTTTTTGTGTTTCCCAGAGGTCTGGTTCACTTCCAGAAGAACAATGGCAACAAACCGGCTGCCGCGCTAGGCGCCTTCAGCAGCCAGCTTCCAGGGACGCAGTCTATAGCAGCAACGTTGTTCTCTGCGACGCCGGAAGTGCCGGACAATGTGCTGACCAAGGCCTTCCAGATTGGTACCAAGGAGGTAGATAAAATCAAGTCCAAGTTCGCCCCAAAGAAGACAGATTAATGTATCCCACCCCCCATGCTATATAGCATTTTGCGGAAAATGCTTTATGTTTTTTTCTTTTTTCTTTTTTGATAAAAACTTGTTTGAAACTGACTATAAATGGCAGGAAATAAAATTAATGTGTCGATCAATATTTGACTGTAATTTTGTATTAATTTAATAATTTCCCTTTAAATTTGGCACTGCATGTTTAAGAATTTTAATAGAATGGTCTTTAAAAACATTATTATTGCTTATAGAATAGTTCTCTTTTACTTATATTCATCATGAAGCCTTTAAGGCCCCTCAATGTCACCTAGGAGAGAAGATTAGAAAGTGGTATAAAAAATTCGTAGTTAAACCTATAGTTGTTAGTTACGGTTTCAATTTTTTTTACTAAAATTGAAATTGTTAACTACAATTTCATATTTGTACTAAAAAAATTCAAAAAGATATATAAAATTTTAAGGAATTTTAATATATTTGATTTTTTTTTTATATTTTCCATGGTAAAATCAAATATGAGAAAATAATTTTTCTTAGTATTTGTTTTCTGTTCTATTTGAAACCTAACAAGTATTAGGGAAAAAAAAAATAATACTAAGGAAAATGAAGTATTAGGGAAATAAAAAAATATTAAGGAAAATAATTTTCTCATTAGTTTCACCATGGAAAATATAAAAGAAAATAAAATGCAATCAAAATTACTCAAAATTTGACATATTTTTTGTTAAACTAATTCAACGAAAACAAAATCGGGTACTTACTTGTTTGAAGTCGAGATCCGATGTCTTCAATGCATTAAGCAAGACATAGATCACTGGAATCAGTATTTGAAATCCCACAGTATGAACACCTTCTTTGTCGCTTAAGATGAATTACAAATAGGTCTTGGTAGGAGAGTTTTTCTAATGCAAGATAATGTCTCTATATATCATAGAATCCAACCAAAACACGAATCAAAAACCTGTCTTTATAGGTTTTGATTTTTTTGATTTGTGTCTCTTTGCAGAAACATATCGTTATGGGTGGCGTCCAGCCTATATGGGCGACCCATGCCCATAACCTAACATCTCTCACTAACCCATGATGGACTTGACTTATCTGAAATATCATCCCAACAATTCCAATAGAGTATAATTCATACATGTGAACGGACCATGCGACCTGAAGCACACTGATAGTGGGAGCTCCAATACAAACTTAACCATAGGCCAATAGGAGACATCAACTTCATGAAGGTAAAGAAGTGCTTATTTACCCCAAGTATATTTCTTAATACATATGATCAATTATTATTCAATCCCTCAAGAATTCATACTCATATCTCTCTTACAATTACTCAGTACTCTAAGTTATTTCAAGCTTTGTCAAGCGAAGCAACTTCGATCGATGAATACAAATAACAAGTGTATAAGCAAAAATACTCTTTCTTTCACTCTCATACCAATCAAATTTGAATTAACACGCTTTTCTAGGAATGCTCCTTAAGACGAATCATCTCATGACGATAGGATACATCATAAGATAGCCAACATTAACTCATCACATCAAGATATAGTCAAAAGTCACAAAAGATAAGAAATGTGAAATTCATATGCAGGATTTCTAGGACTCACATAGGGAAAAAGCAAGGATTCATTTCCTTCGCTCCCAATGGGTCATTCACATATGTAGTATGAAATGTATGTTATAGGAGCTAATCTCTTGCCAAAGATAAAAGAGTGTATGTCTCGCTATTTATTATAAAATAAATAACATCATATGAGTTTTAGTCTTGTCCTTCTTACATAGCTAAGCATGAAATTTTTGTTTACATGTTGCACAATGTTAAACAACAAGTTTCACACTCAACTTTCCCTGAATAGACACATGAATGGTGGGGAAGACATTCATATTGATTCTTATAAAAAAATCTCATCTTGATTCTCATCAAGGTGACCTTGTAAGTGATAATATGACTAAAATCGCTCCCACTGCACCTTAGTCATCTAAATTATGGTCTCATCTATACTTGCTCCATAGCGCCATAGGTGACTGCTCATATGAAAGAGTCAATCAAGTCTATCGACATACTCCATCGAATTGTGCTAAATAGCATTTCCAACATGTTTACAATAAAATTCTAAAAACAAGCGAATCATGTGAAAGGCTTCTCATATTATTGCAGGTAGTGGTTTGATAATATGTACAAATCAATCATAACCTACATAAGCCTGGAGATCTTACATGCCTTACAAATGCATCCTCAAGGCGGGTTAAAAATACATTTGTTGCCATCTTACTTGTAGGGAATGTCAAGGCCACTTTATTTTGCATGATCATGTCTTTGATAAAAATGATATTTAATCCGATATGTTCGGGTCTTCTCTCCCTGCATGATATTTCGGATCCCAGTATAAGTTAATGCACCATGTTGTCACACAGCCATTCTCAAAAAAGTCGCTTTAACGACTGCACTTTCGTGAAAACTCTTGGAACCAAACCGCTGTATATAGTCGAGGAACAAGTTACATACTCAACTTCCATTGTTGATAAAGCTATACAAGATTGTTTCTGCTACAATGTTAAATGTGTGCCAACTCATTTAGCAAGAACACATATCTAGATGTTGATTTTCGATTATCAATATCGCATCCCCAATTAGCATCCTATAACCAACCAAGCCCAAATTCTTCCCTTGGTAGCACAATACATAATTCTATCACATTTTTGGGATATCTCAATATTCTTCACTACTATCCATTACATCGTGACAGACAAATCGCTTACTAACCTAACTATAACATATGTCCGACGTGTAATACTATTGCATGTGATCACTCATCAATGCTCCGGAAAGGTACTTGACATTTTTCTTTTCATTAGCGCCTTAGACACACGCCAAGACTAAGACTCAAATTATTTTCAATGTGGATATCCATGGACTTGCAATCATGCATATGGTAAAGCTTCACATTTTCTTAATGTAGAGATCTCCGAGATAAACTCACTAGTTTTTGAGGCTTTAATCTTGAGGATCTTAACACCAGTACATAGCTAGCCTTCCCCATGTCTTTCATTTCAAGGTCAATGATAATGATTTCTCGTAACATCTATTAACTTTATCATTTCCAACTATCAATATGTCACCACATATGAGGACATACTTATGAAAACACTATTTGAACATTTAATATATATGCATTGGTCTTCCTCCATCATTGTAAAAACCATCTTTAAATACAGACTTATCGAAATTTGAGGTTCCATTGTCTAGATGCTTGTTTAAGACCATAGATGGATCTTTTGAGGTTGCAAACTTTGCTTTCTTGTCCTTTGAGCTCGAAGCCTAAAGGTTGATCCATATATATTTATTCATCGAGCTCTCCATTAAGGAAAGCAGTCTTAATGTCCATTTGGTATAATTCTAGGTCCATCCTTGCTATAATAGCTAGAATGAGGTGAACTGATGCAAACTTGACCACATGCGAGAAAGACTCTTCATAGTCAATTCCCTTTAGTTGTGTGTAGCCCTTGGTTACTAATCAAGCCTTATATCATTCAAATGTTTCATCCGCCTTATGTTTAATATTGAGAACCCACTTGTTCCCAATGGTCTTACGACCTGGCGGTGAATGACCAAATCCTAGGCTCCATTGGATTTTATCGAATTCATTTCCTCTTCCATATCTTTAAACCATTCTTTAGCTTTAAGACCATAAAGAATTTGTTGTATTGTTCCTAGCTCTTCTTAATCATGAGCAATCATGAAGGCTTCCTCCTTAATCTCAAATCGATGATGGGGAATCTTCTCATGATTACTACGTCGAGGTTGAGATTGTTCATGATCTTACTCCATAGAACAAATCACTAAAGCGGCCACCCCACTTGTTTTAAGTGGAGTATGATGCTCTACATATTTGGTCATGCGTCTAAATTAATGATTCATACATTCCCACTGACCTCAGGATCTTTCACTTCATATAAACGAAAATCCATATCTATCTCACTTCGTCCAGGAAAGTCCTCTTCTAAGAATACAACATCTCATGACTCAATTTCTATTACTCCTTCCATTTATATCTTTCTAAAAAGAAAGATATTCAGAATCTTCAACATCCTAAGTATACAGACAGATGCTGTGAATCAGAGGCCGTACATACAAGACAAGGCTGCTTTCTTAATTATTTCAAAGTAATTACACACTTTGAGCTGTTTTAAGGTGAAATTATAAAGTTTTCTGAAGAATCACATGACTTTTGCACTAAGCGAAGGAGGGGTGAAATTCCAATTATGAAATTTTAAAAAGGATAATAATAATAAATTACTGTATCTGTTCGTGAAGTTTAAAATTTCAGATCTTGATGACAAAACGGATCACTGCTAAATTCGCCTCATGGAGTCGAGCGACCTTAAAAAGTTTCACAAAATTCTCGAGACAGTTTCAATAGATTTACTAATTTCTGTGCGATAAGCCTGCGACTTTATGACTGATTTTACAAAATCATAAAGCTCGAAAAATACTGATAAAGTCATTAATATGAACTGGTAAAAGAATAAAATTTTTCGACAAAACGAACCCGAATGAGACAATAGAAATTAGCTATCTAAATAATAATAATAATAATTAAAGAAAAAGAATAATGAAAAGATAAAAAATAAAAACTTAGGGCGTGACTTTGACAAAGGAGACTTAATTCGAGAGAGAGAGAAACTACTTTTCTTTATTTTCTCCTTGCTTTCTTTCTCGACACAATCCCATCGTAGGCCATTTTGAAAGAGAAGGCAAAGTTGGTATATCACACGAGAGCCACGATAGGTACCATTATCTTAGCTCACAACCTAATATAAAATTTGTCACTTAGAGTTATTTCAAAATTGAAAGGCATGAATGGTTTGAAATTTTTTAAAGGCCGTAGTCGGGGAACTTCAAATTCCCAAAATTTTAGACTGAAGCCAGAATTTGAGAATTGGACTGTTCTGAATAAATCCGCTGAATTTCGGACCGGCTGGGTCAGCTGATTGAAATTTTAGGATCAGAGTCTTTTTACTGTACCTTGACATACCTCGTAAATGTTTCGGTATTTTTGCACTCTCGAAAGTCCTGAGTCAAAAGTTGACTAAAACATATACATGTGGGCATTAACGGGGATATTTAATAATTTGCTTATCATATTATCGCATATCCTTATCTACCTAGACTAGCGCAAAGTTTCTTTGTTAGAATCAAGTTTGTCTGCCATAGTCACTGAAAGCTCCATGTTTATGGTTAAAACGCTGAACCGAGACATTTTTGTACTTCAGATGGATCGTAAAGCATCTGAGCATCCACGAATCTCAGAGCCGCTGGCAAGACTGTTAAATGCCTGGTAAAAGCCGCGAGACTCAAATCCTTTCTAAAACTAGTGCTTTAAATTATGTCGGTAAAGGCTTTGAAAATATAAATTATGTTGATTTTTTTTTATCCCACCTTTGTTACACTCATAAAAGTTTGATTTCGTGATTTAAGAAATAAGCCACCGGGTTTAGCAAAACCCCTAGATGACACAAATTTCGCTTCCTACGATGTATTTCGATTGTGCATGGCAAGGTTATGGGATACATGATTAACTATATTGCCCGGCCTAACAGTTAGATCTAAAGATATATTTATATAAATAGTCGCCTCTACATTCGAGGTATATAGTTAGCGACCGACTTAGTACATAGCGATGAGGTGTTGGTTCCGAGGTTCCATCACCGGCATTTTGGTCCCGAGGTTCATTATGCTATATAGATCCCGCCGTGTTCAATTTCCATCATATTAGCCGTAGTGTTCAGGTTCACTATCGATGCCATCCGCAACGCTCGCCTAGGGTATTTCTTAAATGTACACAAAGGGTTGGTACTTTGATTTATAGTATAACACTTTCGATATTAACCACCATCAAATAGCTTTCAGCAGAATAAGCTGTACGTCAAAGAAGATAATTAGTTTTCGTATCGCTTGTTAGTAACAATTTTCAAAGAAGAGAAATATTTTTCGTATCAGCGTAAATGATTATGAAAACTCGCTTCTATAAACGCTTTACAACCATTTCGTATAGATTTCATATCAGAGGTACAAACAGCAGACAACAACATTTAGAACTTATAGACTCATCGAGCCCGCTTGCCTGGCGCTTCTCGCTTTTAAAACAATTTTTCAAAGTGTTGAAGCCAAAACACTTTCCAAGATCCTCACCCTAGACACTTGTTGTGATTATATATAAGGGATATAAAAATTAAAATATAAAAGTTAAATGCGGGCATTTGTATATGTAAATATCTTTGTGTAAAATATGCATGCATGGTTTCGAAAAACAGTTATGGCGAAAGTCATGTGTTAGATTGATCTATCTTATATTTTGATGAGGGTCTGCAGGTCCTTTATGATTGTAGTTGAGTTTGGAAAATATCGGGAGTGTGGTATTTTTATATACAGTGATTTTTGTATTTCTAAGCCGACTCATCGTGGCAAATAAGAGGCCGCCGGATTTTCGTTAAATATAAAGGTGTGATTTTGATAGAAAAGTGAATTTTTTTATGTTGGCTGGGAGGTTATTGTGGAGTTGCCGCCAGATTTCCTGTCACTAGGAAGGGGGTCTGTCATATCCTTTGGAGTACTCTGAGTACCTTATGAAGATACACTTCTTCCCTTATGCCCAAGCTTCCCATACTCATGAGAAATACTATAAACATAGGTTACACATCCCCATGGTTGCATAATGTTCAATCCAGGCTTTTCACTTCTCCATATGGAATGGAAGTAATAGACTTAAATGGAACTCTATTTAGAATGTAGGCTACAGTCAATGGTGCATCTCCTTAAAAGGAAACGAGTAACTTTGCTTGCACCATCATTTACCTAACCAAGTCTAAAAGAGTCATATTCCTTCTTTCTGCTACACCATTTTGTTTTGGAGTAGAATGAATGGTTAGTTGTCTTTCTATACCCTAATCATCACAATATGTTTTAAACAATTCAGATAGATATTCACACCCTCGATCGATTCGTAATGATTTTATTTTCGTGTTCAATTGATACTCAACCAATGAACTATAACTTTTGAAGCAATCCAATGCTTTATATTTGTGGGAGATCAAATAAACGTGACTAAATCTAATGAAGTCTTCTATAAAAATGGTGAAGCAATGAGCTCCATGTCTTGCCCTTACACTCATTAGGCCATAGATGTTAGAATGAATAAGATGTAATGGAAAATGTGCTCTCTTAGCTTTACCAAAAGGTAATCTCGTTGCCTTTCCAACCAAACATTGCTCACACATTGGAAAATCTATCTTATCTATAGATCCTAAAGGACTAGCCTTAGTTAATCTCTTTAAACAATCCTGTCCTATGTGTCCCAACCGAGCATGCCATTTAACATCATCTACTAGTTAATCAATATTTGAATTTGGGCCAAATAAAGTACTAGTTGATAAAGGTTGCATTGATAGGAATTGTGTCACACCCCACTCCCTACTACCCAGTGTGCCGGCCACTCCACATAAACTCTATCCTACTCAACGACTGTGAAAACTTCTATGAAGCTGCCGTACGCTGGCTTCCAATCTCGCGATAAATTTTTTTTCTTTTCTAAACTTATGATTTTATAAAATTTTGGCAAAGATAATGGGCCAGACATAGATACGCTCCAAGACTGTATACACAATTTTACACTATATCAAACATGGCAACCAACAACCTCCACAGCTATTTCATAAACCACTTTATGTACATACATATATTCCTTTATACAAGTTCACATTTCCTTACAAAATTCCCATTTATACACAACACTTATACTTGATGTCGTGGACTCCTATTTGCGCTCCGTTGGTCCTCACTGCACTGAAAATAGCTTTTAAACATAAAAATGCAATGAGCCTAAACTGAGCCTCATGAGCTGATGCTTTAAACGCTTTGTTTTTCTAAAACATCTAAAAATGTGCACTTCCTTTTGGCTACGATATTTTCCGTAAATATTTCTTTCTTTGCTTTGCTTTACTTTAAAAGCTTCTCAAATTATTGCTTACTTACTTGAAAGTTTATAAAACCTTTCAAAATCTCGTTTGCTTGCTTTATCTTACTTTAAAACAATTTCTAAACTTTTCTCAAATCTCTTGCTTTAAAAGTTGCTCAAAACTTTCTTACAAACCTTTCTTCAAAAGTTTCTTTATAAACACGGAGTCTCCGGGCTTCAACCGCATGCTTTAAAATAAAAACTAGGAGCTCCTGGCTCAACCGCTTGTTTTAAAATGTTCCGGAAGCCACTCAACCGCTTGCTTTAAAACAAACACTAGGAGCCTAGGTCATCTCGTGGTACCAATGGTTGATTTAAACTGTATAAACATGCTTATAAATCATCAACCATTGGAGGCCTTTCCTAATAGCTAAAATTTGTTTAACACGGAGCCTCGCATCGACCGTGCTCTGGAAGGACCTCGGTCCACATCACCTAGGTGGAAGGGCCTTGGCCCACTTTCACCTTCCCAGAATATGGTGGAATCGGGACTGGTCTCCATCAATTACAATTTAGTTGAGTCTTTAACCTTATATACCCAGTATTTAAGTCACGGCCCCCTTAAATGTATGATGATGTTCTAAGTTTGTCGACTTCGTGCAATCTAAAATGTATGTAATGTGAATCCTAACACCACCACAAGCACGCATTTTAATACCTGACCTGGATGTCATTAAGACTAGATTTTTGGTTAGCCTATTTTACAAAATAGACTTTGTTTGCTTGCTTGCTCTTTGAAATATGGTTTTATAGTTAAAACCATTGCTTGCTAAACTCATTGCTTTTGCAGTAGTTTGGTTGAATGAATCAAAACCATTACTTATTTGCTTTTCATATATGGTTTAAAATCAAAACCGCTGTTTGCTCGTTAAACTCATCGCTTGCCTTCAAACATGATTTACAATCAAAACCATTTAAATACCAAATAAGAAACAGCTTCATATTAACACACCAAGATTTGGAAAAATAGTTTAGAACACTCACCTCTCGTTTCCCAAACTCGAAAGACAAATCCAATTACTCGCTCCTTTGCTTTTAAATTTACATAATTAAACGAATACGACAACGTATTAATCACCTACGTATAGCGTATAAACTTAACGTACTTCACACGCAAGTCACTTTAAGGTCACAAGCATAACATCTATATAAAAGTCAAATTAACAATTTACTCCTTGAGCACTAAAAAACCCCTAACAAAAAATCAACACATTTTGAGAATCTTTTCCAACAATACTCTATGGACTTTATTACCCAAAAATTATTCAAAAGGTCTTCAAAAATTATGAAACTCTCCATCAGTCCTTTATATATCCAATGACATCTATTTAAAATATCAATGTAAAAATTCCATCTCTAAAGGCCCTCAACCGTAACACAAGTTACAGCATGTTTTTGATTCCAAACTCACTGAATCACCTAATATTATCTTTTTTTGATTTCTTGGATCTTAACCCATAAATTGGAAATGGTTTCTTCACCATTTAAATTTATGGTTCTAAGGTTTCTTCCTCCAATTGAATCACCCAATTTGATCACCAAAACTCAAGTTATTGTATTTTATATCTAGATTACTCAAATTGGCAGAACAGAATCTGCACATAGCTCCAATTTAGAAAATTCTGGCACTTTGGGTTCACATTTTGCATAAAATTCCTTCAGATAACTTATTCTAGAAGTCTATTTTACCCAGAATTTTGAATCACTCAATTTGATGAGTGAAACCCACTTATGGCTAAAACACTACAACCATACCTAAACAGAGCATAACTGTAGCGAGCTACACGAGCTCACCTTTCAGTCCGTATTTGGGAGCCTTAGAGCTACAATTTGCTCTTATTTCCTTCTATAAATTTGTAGCCCTATCTCTTATGGTTCTTTACCAATTGGAATCAATTCATTTGGATGATTATAATTTAATCTATAATCAAAACAAAAACAGGGTTTTACCAAATTTTGACATAATTTCCTTTAAAAACCCAACATTCTCCTTTTTACAACAATTCCTCAAAACCAAATACTTAATTCATCCAAAACAACTTCACAACACTCGACCGCGCTACTAACCTCAAACCTCAAAACCCTAGTTGAAAATCCAAGAACTCCAACCTAGGTCCACCAATTCCTTTTTTAAACCACATACTTTGATGATTCCATGCTTACTTTACACCAATTCGGGGCTTTACCCCACAAACTTCAATTCGTAGGGTTAATGTGTGATCTCTCCACAAAACCCTAGAACAAGGAGCAACTAATTTCCATGGAAATGCATACCAAAAGCTCAAGACATCAAATTACCCATGATTTCAAAATGAAAACTTACCTTGGTTTTGGTCTCCTTCCACTTCTTCCTCCTCTTCCTCTTCTTTTCTCTTCTTTTTCTCCTTTGCTCTCTTCTCCCCCTTCTCTACGTTTTTGCCCTAGCAAGATTTGAGACCAAAATGATTTTGGCTTTTGTTTTTCCCATTTTTATATTTTCAACTTTTCATTAATTGCAACTTTAGTCCTCAAGCATTGAATATTGCAATTGTAGCTTATGTGTTATTTGTATTGTGGCTCATCTCTAATTTATGGTTTTATGATTCCACTTTTGTTAAAGGACAATTGTGCCCTTGTTCAAGTACAACATCCCGTGTTTCCATAAACTTTAATTTCCTACTTTAGTCTCCAAAATACTACAATGTGATGACTATGACTTTATACACCCCTACAAAGATTGGCAAAATGTACACTTCTGGACGGGGTGTTACAAATTGTATCTAATACAAAAATCCATCCACGAAAAAACCCAAACCATAATTAATCGTCAAAATACCTCACACAATCTTGTTCAAAACTATTTTAAAACCGTTTAGTCAAAATTATAATGATAACTAGATTTCCCCCTACTCGAACTTCCATGAGATAGTGTCACGCCCCACCCCTACCGACCCCGAATGACTCGATCCTCGAACCGAGTCCGGGACGCGAGACCCTATATATATACTGGGACTCTTTACCTGAATAATTATACATTGGTATATCCAAGTCTTATAATATATCCAAATCATATACAAAAGTCCAAAATAAAACTACCACTGTAGTGGTGTTTATAGTGTCAGATATACAGTACCAAGTCCCATTTACATATTCAAAAACTATACAATTACAATTATCGATCGTAGTGCTGAATCCCATGTTGATGAACCCTACTGTGTTGGCCTTGAAGAATGCGAATTTCTGACGCCTTCTTCCTCGTACCACACGGATTAAACCCGTGCTGTTTCTTTTTTACGCTGAGCGGGAAACATATACAACATGTGTGTATCCGCTATAATAAGCATATAATAACAAGTATCGACCATGCATTCGCATAATGGACTTTATACATAATTATGCTTATCACTTTGACTTTATGCCTACGACTTAATTTATGCTTACAACGGACTTATGCTTATTCTTCTATAAAGTGTCTGTAGGTACTACACAAAGTTCATTATACCTAAGTACCAGAGGTATCACTGGGATCGATATTATATTACACAGACTTATATGTTTATTCAGGTCTCCCGTAGGAGTTACAGAGCTTACTCTTATTCCGACCAATTCAGACGACATTTAGATCGTAACGATACACTATAATTTCCTCTTGTTTATTCTTCTGATTATCATATAACATCGGGATACCGCATCAGCACTACTAAACGTGTAAGACACATCACAATAATATCCAAAGATATTATACAGCATGGAAAGCAGATTTCCTGCATCACAGAACCGAATGCCATAGCACACCAGACAGAGTGCCGTAGCACTTAACAGATTGATCAGGAGTAATCAAGCATTAATCAGAGCTCTTGAGGCTGACAACAGAGTACCATATTAATCAGAGTGCCGAGCACTAACAAAGAGCACTAAGTACTAATCAGAGTGCCTGAGCATCATCAGAGTACCAAGAAGACTAATTAGGAGCTTGAGCACTACCAGAGGTACCGGGTACTAATCAGAGACAGAAGTGCTATGTCAATTACTAGCCGATCTCGTATTTTTATAACTGGTATATTCGCACCATCGTTTAGAATATGGCATTTTAGCCACACATGCGGTTCGCCATGCATCGTATTTCATATATGTAAGGTATGATGATATAATCTACACCTAATCATGTATTTTGCCTTCTGAATCTACTTACCTGGGCAGAATTGGAATCAACTAACTCCGATCATTCAAATCAAAGTTATGGCATTTCATGCCAACTAGTCTACAATCATCTACAAGGTACAGATTGCAATATTTTATTTTCCAGTGCCTTAACTTGATATTTGGCACTGATATTTGTACCATTTTAAAGATGCATGCCTTATCTAACCAACACCTCATCTCGAGCACCGAAACTCAAGCAGGTCCAAACAACTCAGATCATACTTATGATCAACCGATGCAGGAAATGGGCTTACATGGCCCATCTTTCAGTGAATTTTTACTATCTAGAATCAGAATTTGAGATACCTATAAAATATATTTGGTTCTCCTTGAAGTCTATTTTATACAGCCGCTTGAATCACCTAAACTTAAGAAATGAGTGCTGGTGGCCAAAACACAAACTGGGTCAAAACTGAACAGTAGTGGGCTTCACCGCAGGACTTTGCTCTACCGTGACTTGGCCAAAAATGACTAAGAATGATATTCTAACAGTAGGACTTCATCCTACCGGTAGAACTCTCCTAAAGTGCCCAAATTGGGTGGTTTCTCCCATTTTCATGCCTTATCATCCTTAGATCACTCCTAATGCATCCTTCATCAAAAACTAACATGGAATCCTCTCCCAAGAACTCCACAACACTTTTTAATTTGGGTAAAGGAATCCTAGGATTCATACTCAATTTTCACCCAATTCTACAAATCCTTGGAATTTTGGAGGATTCCATATCTACTCATTATGAACTAGGGCTTTTCAACCAAACTTCCCTTAAATCTAGAGTTATAATGTTTGCCTAGAAAAACCCTATAGATGGGAATCAATTTAATGTTCAATGGAAACCCTAGCAATCCATACCCAAGAAATCCTTGTATCAAAATCATGCTAGAATCCCTAATGTCCATATAAAATCTCATAGCAAAGTCACATCCATACCTTGGCTTGATCTTTCTCCCTTCCTCTTCTCACCTCTCTTCCTCCCCGTAAGTTAACAGAGCCTGGGAGGACCAAAAATGCATTTTTGGTCTCCCCACCCCTCTTTATTTATTAAGTTTTTAATTAATTAGATTATGTTTCCAACTTCCTTTAATTAAATTCAAGTTTTATTATTTATACTTTGGCCTCTCATTCTATTAACCCATGTCTTTAATGTCCCTCGATAAATTACGCCTTGCTCTTATAACTAATCAAATTTCCGGTTTTATAAATCTCTATTCCTGTACCACACTAAAAATTTTAATATAACATAACACCCTTAACATATTGAAATGAATGAGGGTATATTTCAGGGTGTTACAATTCTCCCCCCCTTAAAATAAATTTCGTCCTCAAAATTACCTGAACTGAAGAGCTGAGGGTATTGTACCCTCATTGTCAATTCTGGTTCCCATGTTGCTTCTTCCATACCGTGATGTTGCCAAAGCACCTTTACCAGAGGGACTTGCTTGTTTCAGAGTCGCTTATTTCACGACCCAGAATAGCTACTCTTCATCGAATGTGAAATCTTCGTACTCAGATATCCGAACCTGCACATGTGCGATGGGCCCGAACGATATCTACGAAGCATAGACACACGAATACATCATGTAATTTGGCTAATTCAGAGGGGAGTGCCAAATGGCACGCTACCTGGCCCAATTCTTCTAAGACTCTCATAAGGGCCAATGAATCGTGGACTCAGTTTCCCTTTCTTCCAAAACTAGAGTATCTTTTTCCAATTCCGAGATATTTTTAAAAATACTTTATCTCCGATTTCATACTTACATCTTTTCTTCAAATTAGCATAAAGACCTTTTGTCTATCATGTTTTCAATCATTAATAATCTAACTTTTCTTCCGTGTGTCTTACTAATTCAGACTAATAATCTTATCGTTTCATTCATCTCTCAGCCCAACACGAGGAGTTCTACATCGCCTTCCATACGTAGCTTCATATGGGCCATACTCAATATCGGCTTGATAATCGTTGTTATAGGCAAATTCCATGAGTGGAACGCATCATCCCAACTTCCAGAAAATCTAATACATGCACTCAAGCATATCTTCTAATACCCGATTACTCTTCGTGATTGTCCATCCGTTGTAGGATGGAAAGCAAGGCTAAAATTCACTCGCATCAAAGTCGCGATCAGAACCCTTTCCAAAACCTTGACGTAAACCGAGGATCGCGGACGGACACTATCGATACGGGAACACCATGTAGTCTGACAATTTCATTCACATAAAGGTCCACTAAATGATCCATGGAGTAAATAAGTCGAATTCCAGAAGAAGTGAGCAAGATTCTGGTCGGCCGTCCACTATTACCCAAATGGCATCATGTTTCGTGAGGGAAAATCGGACACAAAAATCCATGAAGGCGTTATCCCACTTCCATCGGGGGAATTGGAAGGGGATTCAATTAAACGATGGTACTTCGTGTTCAGTTTTTAATTGACGACACGCGATTAATTTAGCCACATACTGCAAATGTCCTTTTCATCCTCGCCACCAAGATAGGACTGCTTTCATATCCTCGCAATATCGTATTACTCCGTGATGCATGGTGAAAATGTGATATGGCATTCATATAATATTTTCTTTTTTTCAATTTCATATCATTCTATACATAACTGCTCAGACAACAAACCTCCACTTCCATCTATGGAAAATCAGTCGTCTCCAAGATCGACTCACCGAGCCAATTCTGTAACTTGTCATCATTTTTCTGAGCATTCACTATCATTTGTCTTAAATCCGGTATCACATTCAATTGAGCCAACAAGGCTCCATCAGGTGCAAATCTGAAATCATAATCTTCCAAGGTCAGAGCATAAATCATTTTCCTACTCAAGGCATCTGCCACTACATTTGCTTTCCCGGGGTGGTAATCAATTATACAGTCATAGTCTTTCAATAATTCCAACCACCGACGTTGTCTCAAGTTCAAATCTTTTTGAGTTAGCAAAATTTGTAATTTTTATGATCAAAGTGAAAATTTACATTTTTTTCATAAATAGTGTCTCAAATTTTCAAAGCTAACACTATACCAAGTAACTCCAAATCGTGTGTGGGATAGTTACCATGCGCTTCAATTGCCTCGAAGCATAGGCCACCACTTTCCCATCCCGCATCAATACGCATCCCAAACCTATCCTCGGCTACATCACTATACACCGTGGCACCCTACCCGAAGTAAATGAATCAACACCGGTGCTTCAACCAAGATTTTTTAATCTCTCAAAACTCGGATTGGCACTTATCATCCCACTCTCAAACTTCACTCCCTTCCGAGTAACTGCAAGGAGGATGCTATAACTCGAAAATCCTTGTACAAATCTTCTGAGCACAACTCGCTAAGCCCAAGAAACTTCTTATCTCTACATTCCGAGGAGGTTGCCAATTCACACTGCTTCGAGCTTTATTGGGTCCACTCTAATACCTTCGTTAGACATACAATATGGCCTAGAAATTAATTTCCTTAAGCCAAAAATCACATTTACTTAACTCGCAAACAACCGATTCTCTCAAAGCTCGCAACACTATCCTCAAATGGTGTTCATGTTCTCAGGCATCTTTAGAATACACCAAGATGTCATCAATAAATACCACAACAAATTGATCCAAATAGGCGGAAAACCCTATTCATCAAGTCCATAAATGCAAATGTGAGCATTTAGTCAACCCAAATGGCATGACCAAAAACTCATAAGGCCATAATCTGCCCTCAAAGTCAAGCCGGACATCAACCTCTTTTACACGGAGTTGATAATATCCCGATCGCAAGTCTATTCTTGAGAAGACACTTGCTCCTTTCAATTGATCAAATAAATCTTCTATTCTTGGCAACGGGTACTTATTCTTAATCACATTTTTATTTATTCGCTTAAATAATGCACATCCGAAGAGTGCCATCTTTTCTTTTCTTAACAAATAAAAACCGGCGCACCCTTACCTGAAACGCTAGGGTCGAACAAAACCTCTTATCCAATAGCTCTTGTAGCTGAGTTTTCAACTCTTTTAGTTCAAATGAGCCATACAGAAGGTGCCCTCGAAATAGGAGTCGCTCCCCTCGAACAACTTCACAGAGATCTACTGCTCGTGTGGTACTCCCGGGTACTTTTCAGAAATACATCAGAAACTCCCTAATCACAGGAATATTTTCTAAATTTACTTGTTCTCTTTGGAGTCAAGAATCAAAGCCAAAAAGGCTTCACAACCTTTTTCGTAAAACGCCTAAGCCATAGCCGACATAATTTTCAAGACTGATTCATCGGATACCCCAGAGTGGTTACTTCGATGTGTCAGACATTTTAAGCAAAACTCTTTCTTATCACAAATAACTATGGCCTCGATGTTTGATAACTGTTCCATTCCCAAGATCAAATCAAACTCATGAAAAGCAAAGCAATTAGATCAACCCGAGAATTCCTTATTACGGACTATTATGACAATTTTTTATACACACTACGACTCTAACACTCGTGCCCTGCAGGATTTGTAACAAGCGGTGTCATAATCTAACAAATTCTACCGTTGTGTAGTTTATCGCTCATTTGTTTCATGCATATATGAATGTGTAGGAGCCCTTGATCAATTAAAGCATACAACCAATATCAAAGAGAGAGGAATGTACCCAAAAACCCCGGGTATGTCCGGGATCTTCTCGAGCCTCATCGCATAAGCTCGGCCGGGGCCGTAGTAGGAGGACGACGATCGTCTCGTAAACATTACTCTGGCCTTGCGAGCCACTGGCCCCACTCCCACTCCGAGTCCGCGTGGAGGCACATGTGACCCTCCTACCACTCCTCGAGGATTTCAGAACTTCCAAATCCTCGCGACACTGGCTCACGCATTCCAGACCCACACGAAAAACAACCTCCGCCATCAGTCTCGCAAATACCACTATGATACTCTGTGGCAATGTGGGCATACAGTTTTCCTCTGTCCAACAGATGCCTCGACCTAACTTTTGTGTCATGATAGGTCCTTGTCTCCTACCCCTTGTACTGACCTCGTGACTGATCAACTTGTGACTCTCTAGGTCTTTTCCCGAAGAGGAACCCTCTTGAGAACTTTTTCTCTTTCTTTCTTCTTAACTCTTCATTTCCCGTATTTCTCAATTTTTATAGCCACGCACCAGCCTGATAAAAATCGACAGATTGTAAACGAAGCAAATGCCCGTGGGAGGTACCTTTTGATAGATTCATGAAGGCCCTCCTCAAATTGTCCACACCTGAATTTTTCCGTAAGGACGGATTCCGGTGCATATTTACTGAGGCGGCTGAATTCTTTCTCATATTTGGCCACTGTCATTTTCCCTTGTCTTAGAGTCAAGAATTTTTTCCATTTTGATTCCTTGTAATCATCAGTGACATACTCGGGATAAACCCAAGACAAGCAGTCCCATAACCGGATCTCGGATTAGTGGATTTCAAACCAACTTCCACTCAATCATAAGCCGCACTCTTGCAAAGAATGAAACCGCACATGTGACCTTTGGTCCACCGGACATTTCGCTTCATCTAATACCCTTCAAGTTTTTCAAGCCAAAACTCTGGGCTTTACTTCCGATTCTTCCATACTCAGACCATGGAATCTCTTCCACTCCATGCTTCAGACAGATCACTCCTGAGCTCGTGGGCTGAGTCGATCTAGACCCTTTTGCCATATCCTCGAGAGACTTTTACCAATGCTTCGCTTGAAGCATTTCATTCACGCCGACTCGTGGACTCGAATCCAGCGCATGGATCCAAAGGATCGACGCTTCACCGCTTCATCAACAACTTCGAGGTGGATCCATCTAGACAATAAACAACAAAGACATCCGCATATTAGGCCAACACATTCTGGCGTAGGCATCGAAATCTTAAACACTTTCCGTAAAACGCCTCAAACCAGCTCGATACTGCAAACATGTCTGGTTTCTGTTTGATCATGACGATGATCAACCGAATGATATCAAGTCGAGACTCCTATATATAATCGACCTCTTTTACCCGACACTATACATTGGTATATCCAAGTCTTATAATATATCCAAATCATATACAAAGTCCAAAATAAAACTACCATCGTAAAGGGTGTTTATGTCGACATACAAAGCATCAAGTCCCATTTACATATTCAAAACTATACACTACAATTACCGATCGAGTGCGGAACCCACAAAGTGATGAACCCCTACTCGTGTTGGCCTTGAAGAATGCGAAGTTCCCTGACGCCTTCCGCACTCTACACGGATTAAAACCCGTGCTAAGCTTTACGCTGAAAGGGAAACATATATACAACATGTGTGTACCCAGTTATAATAAGCATATAACAATAACAGGTATCAGAATTTCATGCATTCAGATAATGGACTTATACAAGTAATTATGCTTATCACGGACTTATGCCTACGACGGACTTATGCTTACAACGGACTTATGCTTATTCTTCTATAAAAGTACCCGTAGGTACTACAGGTTCATTATACGGAAGTACCCGTAGATAGTACTACCGACGATATTATATTGCATGTGACTTATATGTTTATTCAGGTCTCCCGTAGGAGTTACAGAGCTTACTCTTATTCAGAATTACCCGTACGTATTACAGATCAGAACGATACACCATAATTTCCTCTTGTTTATTCTTCAGATTATTATCATATACCATCTATACCGTATCAGCATTTCAATAAACGTAAGACACATCATAATATCCAAAGATATTATACGCACGGAAAAGGATTTCCTGCATTACGTAACCTAATGCCATAGCACAATTCAGACAGAGTGCCGTAGCACTTACCGTGACAGAGTAATCGGCATTAATCAGAGCCGAGCACTACCAGAGTACCGAAGTACTAATCAGGACAGAAGTGCTATGTCAATTAATAGTTGATCTCAGGTATTTTTATAATTATATGAGTTCAGTAATTTACTGTTTTAGAATATGGCATTCTTAGCCACATTATGTGTTCATGACAGATCGTATTGCATATACGGGTAAGGTATGATGCGTATATAATCACACCTTAATCATGTATTCTTATTCTTCTCTGAATCTACTTTACCCAGGAATTGGAATCAATCCAATCGGATCATTCAAACTAAAGTTATGGCATTTTCATGCCAACTAGCCGGTTTACCGATTTTACCGAGGTACAGATTGCAATATTTATTTTCCAGTGCCTTGTCTCGATATTTGGCACTGGATATTTGTACTATTTTAAAGTTAAGGTGCTAAGGGTTCTATTCCAACTGGAATCACCCCATTCGGAGCACCGAAACTCAAGTTACGTCCGAAACAACTCACTCACTCTCTATGATCAACCGATGCGTGAAATGGGCTTGCATACGGCCCCACTTTCAGTGAATTTTTGAGCTATCTAGAATCAGAATTTGGAGTACCTATAAATATATTTACCTTGAATTATTTTTACATAGCCGCTTGAATCACTCAAATCGGAGAAGAAATGAGCAAGTTATGGCCAAAATACTAAAACTGGTCAAAACTGGGAACAGAGTAGCAGTTCTACCGGTAGGACTTTAAGTTCTACCGGTAGGACTTGGCCAAAAATGACCAGTAACGATATTCTACCGGTAGGACTTCAATTCTACCGGTAGAACTCTCCGAGAAGTGCCCAAATTGTTTCTCCCATTTTTCATGCCTTATCATCCTTGGGGATCACCTCACGCATCCTTCATCAAAAACTAACATGGAACCCTCCCAAGAACCTACAAACACTTTTAATTTGCAAAGGAACTTAGGCCATACTCAATTTTCACCCAATTCTACAAATCCTTGGAATTTTGGAGGATTCCATATCTACTATTATGAACTAGGGCTTTCAACCAAACTTCCCTTTAAAATCTAGAGTTATAATGTTTGCCTAGCAAAACCCTACAGATGGGAATCAATTTAATGTTCAATGGAAACCTAGCAATCCATACCCAAGAAATCCTTGCATCAAAAATCATGCTAGAATCTCCTAATGTCCATATAAAATTCTATAGCAAAAGTCAAGCATCCATACCTTTGGCTTGATCTTCTCCTTCCTCTTCTTCTCCTACCTCTTCTTCTTCCTCCTCCCGTAAGCAACCGTGTTTGGAGACCAAAAATGCATTTTTGGTCTCCCCACCCCTCTTTATTTATTAAGTTTTTATTAATTAGATTATAAGCCTCCAACTTCCCTTAATTAAATTTCAAGTTTTATTATTTATATCAGCCTCTCATTCTATTAACTCCATGTCTTTAATGTCCCTCTTGGACAAATTACTTGCCTTAGTTTTATAACTAATCAAATTTCCTAGTTTTATAAATCTCTATTCCCGTAATTCATTGATCGAAAATTTTAATTTATGCCAACATAACACCCTAACATATTGAAAACAGCTAGGGTATATTTCGGGATGTTACATAAAGCATATCATGAAGATAAAGAGTGCGGCCCCTCCGCATCATCAATTTGCATGTGCCAATTCCAAGCATGTTTGCTGAAATACTATTTCTCATGTAAATGCTTCTACTCCCTTTTGGAATTCGACGGAAATCCACAAATGCATTACAGTCCTTTGCTATGTGGTCGGTTGCCATTGAACCTACAGTCCAAAAAGGAATAGTCTCAACCAACATTAAGCAACTACTAACAAATGTATTAGAGAAATTAATTTGGTCATATTTTAAATTGGCCTGCAACTGCATAAGTGACTAGGCTTCGCCAAATTTGAAGCACCATGTTCTTACTTTCTTTCCAATGTGTCTTCCACGCTTTCAGGCTTGTTTCGCTAGATTGTCTTTGGGTCATCCTTCCTCTATTTGACATCTTTACCTTTCTATCTTTTTCATCTTGAGCAAGAAGCTCTAATTTTCTTAGACTCAGTCATATAAACCTCTCCACTAGGCTTATTGGCGAGAAGGCGATTCTCCTCAAGCTTGACATAACGTGTAACATTATCAAACATTTTGATGTTGTCGTTATGGGTAATATTTATCCCCACGCTCCTAGCACTTAGAAGAGAGAAAATCACAAATTTGGACATGTTTCATCGCCAACCTAATACAACACCCTTTCAACTCACTAATCATGTTAGATATGACAATCAGTTGTTGCATCATTGTGTGATTTGCTTGCTTCTTTTAAGCATCAAATTTGAGAGTCGGTGATACAATCTTATGGTTGAGGTACCACCAAACTAGACTTTGATGGTGTCTTAGACTACTAAGGCTAAGCAATTCTTTTCAAAGTGCAATGATAGATCATTCCTCATGCTGCTCAGCATCAAAATGCAAGCAACCCTATCCTTGCGCTTATAAACCTGATATGCTTCCATATCACACATGCGTTAGGCAATTGTCCTATGCTCAGGCTCAACCATTGGCTATGTAATTGTCTTCAGCATGTCTTGCTATTATGGGAGAGACCGAATCTTACGATACCAAACATCATAATTTTTATCATTCAGTTTATCCCCTAGTTCAAGTCAACAATAATGCTTCTTGTAGTAGACATTTCAATTAGAAAAAACCACTTTTTAGCACAACTCCTAATCTATAAATATTTCATGTCGCAACGTCATAAGCTAATCAATAATTACTTAACACAAATGACAAAAACAAAAGTATTGTTGTAGAATCCAATCAATTTATGCTAATAAGGTCTAGTTATTATTGCTCAACTTAAACTTGCGCCAATTATTTTATTAGGTGAGATTCATTCAACTATCATCCTAATATTCCCACAATATAATAGCATATATGTTGAATAAAACAATGAGAAAATTTATCATTGCATGTGAAACAACATTTGTATTACATCATATAAATATTCTTTATACATTTCATAAACAAACAAGAAATTATCAACAAGTATGCTAAACTTGTCCTAATGCTTTTTCCAATTCATTGATTATTTGATCGATTCAAAAGTTCCTCTCGCCAATTCCCCCTCTTCAATTTCCCAGATATTTTATTCAACCGTGAAAATACACTCACTGATTTACTGGATTTCTTAATACCACTTTGTATTTGGCGCTCCAATTTTTCATTCAATTTTGTTATAATATTATTGTAATTCAAGTCACTTCATTTTTCGGCAAAGCGACCTTTCTTCAAATTCCCAAGAATCAGGTAATGAGTTGAGCACTCTCCTTATTTGTTGTTCCACCGACAACTTGTAATGCTCACTGTAGATCACATGAAAGGTCCACAATTTGTTGTACATAACATCAATGTGTTATCTTAGTGTATGTTTTGGATTCTTTTTATATGCACATAGTCGATCCAAAACAACAATCGTTCTATTTCTCATTACATGTGAGAATAAAATGTAATTAGCATTCGACATTTAAACACAATATATAAGATATGGTCACAAAAAATTTCTACATGATAACATCTATTAGTATTTCTTAAAGCAAAAGGTTACAACTAATCATGTGAGATCCCCCTAATTTTGCAAATTTCAAGTAACATAATCACAATTTTATTTATTAAAAATATCAAATGGTAATAAAAAAACCTTGAAATGTACTCATTAAATAAGAAATTTAAAAACAAGCATTTAAAAAAAAATCATAAAAAACAAAGTTCGAACACGCCCACACGATCAGATCAAAGTTTAGTATATTTTGGTCAACACTAGTCAACAGTCAACGGCAGTCAACACTAGCCAACTATCAAAGCTGTCGATCAACACTGGTCCCATTTAGGTTTTGATAAATAGCCTAATATGGGTGTGCCATGTGGCACCCGTTAAGGCCATACATGTGTCTAGTTACACTTGGCTCTCTCCAAGGTTAGCAAAGTGGCGCAATTAGATGCTGCCACGTAACTAGACACATGGTCCAATTAGATGGTGCCACATAATCAATCACACATCGTCACATCATCTAAAATTTGCATAAAATGATGGTTTTTTTTCTAGAAAACTATGATTGCAGAAAACTTTAAAAATTCAATCAATTCCATCGTTGGTCAAAAAATTATGAGTGAATACTTGTTGAAAAGTTTTCGATTAGGCCTTTTTAACCATACCAATTTTCACTATGAAATAATAATCAAAATTTTTGAAAAAAAAAATAGAAGTTCGGTTTAAAAAACACAATGCTAATCAATTCCGATTATGAAACAGAAAACACCAATGTAAACTAATTCAGAACAAAAAACAATCCTGGGTTACTTGTTTGAAGTCTATATTCGATGTCTTCAATGCTTCATGTAAGAAATAGATCATCGAAACTGTATTTGAAATCCCATAGCATAAACACCTTCAGTCGCTTAGGATGAATTACAATCGAGTTTTGCAGACGGGTTTTTCTAATGCAAGATAATGTCATGTATATCAAAGAATCCAACCAAAACACGAATAAAAAACCTGTCTTTATAGGTTCAGATTCCTGTCTCTTGAAGAGATGTCCTCGATATGGACATATCCGACGGGTTTTGGGCTCGTCAAGTCCATACGCGACCAAGTGCCCATAATCCAACATTTTTAAATGTCTTACTCTTATATAATAGTATGGTAAACAAATAAATGTTTTTAATTTACATATACTCACTTATTACGTTTAAACTTATTTTTTATTTTCTTCCAAAATTTCTTTCCTTTTACATTTTTTCTTTACTTTCTTTATTTAGTACTTTCCAGGTTCCAAACGGAGCCTTAATGTTTTACATGTTTAGGAGGATCATCGAATTGAATCTCAAAGATTCGTTTGAGAGATGATGTACCCAGAAAGATACAAGAGAGAAATATTTTATTGATCTTCATCAACAACTCATGTACATCATGCACTCAACCATGAAAAGGAAACCCAGAAAACATCTAAACACTCTTGTTTTACTCTCTCTCTCTACACCACATGGAGCCTACTCTCAAAGATTCCAAACGGAGATGATCGCCATGCCAAGAGCCTAAGCTCCCCATGTCTCCCTCACATACTGAGACATTGCCCGGGACTTGATCTGTTATTCACCCTGATTAACCAAAGAGCTTTACCCTTTTATATACTGTTTATTTCAAGATGATAACCAACCTTATCTAAAACAAAACAGAAGCTTATGCAACCTTCCTTTAGCATATCCGAATCTAGCATAACATGTAAGATTTTGAAGTGGTGCAATGTTTGATCACTAAGTTTAAACTTTTGAAATTCTAAAACTTAAATTTCAAAGTGGCGATGATTCATAATCAAACATGACTTTCACTTTATAATTCCATAAATACATCTGCGCCCTTCACGTCACTTGAAACAATTCATGTTTAAGAATACCATCGAGCAATGAGAGCAAACAAGTAAAAGTCAAAAAGTTATTTTATGCGTCGTAATTTTAGTCATATCTGAATTACTGTATGTGATTAGTAAATCCTATTTCATTTCACGTTTCCATATTAGAAACATGTTTAGGATGATGTATAAGTATTTCATTTGGTATCAGAGCATGGGTTGCACCTCTGCCTTGATTTTCTTTAAGTTTTTATGTTCATAAAAATTTGCAGTACATGATCTCATTTTCCCATAATTTTGGATCTCTTGGTTTTGGCCTTTTCATTGTTTTAGAAGCAATAAATCACATTTATATTTAATTTAATGTGTTTTTATGATTTTAGAAGAAGACGACTTGAAAAAGAAAAAAAACTTAAAGTTATATTTATTATCATTTAAAGCCTTAGGCTTATTCTTTAAGACTTTAAGTTTTGCTTATTTTTCTTTTTTGCCAGCTTTGGATTTGAAGCCTTGACTAGCCTAGGACTAGTTATGGCAAAGCAAAATTTAAAAATATAACATTTAGGATTCAAAACTCTATGACCAAGGATCCACTTGTTATAGACTCTACCAGCACAACAACTTGCTGGTGCATTGCATGCTTGCATATTTGACCTTATATGCTTCCATATTAATTAAGTATTTGAGCATTATTTATTGTATTGCTCAAATAATATTTATTTATACTTGATTATTTTATGTATAAAATCATTTTGTGCATAATAATTGTAATTGATTATGCAAATTTCATTTTGGAGCATAATATTATGATCCAATTATGCTTTAACATTATTATGTTATTTGATTTATATTTGAGAATTTTATTTTCACAAATTATATTATATCCTTCGCCTTAGATGTTTAGAAATTTGTGAAAGTGCTAGGTTTTCATAAAATTTAATTTACATAAAACTTAAGTTTGGTGCCTGCTAGGAAAGCACAACCAAAACTTATAAAATTGTCCAAGTGATCATTATAATTTGTTTAATTAAAGCATAGCCACAACATCTTTAATTGATTAAGATTATATATTATGTTAAAATCACATAAAGAATGCGACATAAACTTCTGCAATTAATTATACTTAATATAATAAAATTTTAATCACATGAAACTGTTATATTTATATAATTAATAGATGAAATGCCATATTATTTACAATCTACCCACATGTGAATTGGCGAATCGATACATAGTTTGGTAGTTTTATTATTTAAGGATAAATGCAAATTATATGATTTTAACCTTGGAACATTAAGGGTACTTGTGTGAACTATACATGTTTAGGAAAGTCCCGATAAAGGGCCATAAGAGCCTCAAGGCTAGCTGGTTATTAAGAGGATCATAAGTGAATTCTCCACTTACCCTGGGATCTTTCTTGGTATATAAATGTACGCACTCTATCCGTTTCCTGGGTTACTATTCTCCCATCAAGGTTAAATAATTTGGAATTTCTATCATAAAGTTAAAGTGTATTATTAAATAAAGATTGAGCCCATAAGTAATCTTTATTATATTAGAAAGAGTTTAGTGCGTGTTTTACATTAGTAACACATGCAATTAGTGATATAAGTCTCACATCTAACATAAGTTTTTGGACTTGTTACAAGATTCAACCTCGCTAGTTAATCGATATGCACCAGACATCCCAAAACTTAGGGGTGTCAACTACAAAATATGGAAAAAAAGGATTCTCCTTCATTTAGGGTATATGGACATCGATTATGCCATAAGGAAATCATAACTACCAGAAGTGACAGAAGAAAACACACCTGCTGAAGTTGCGTTATATGAGTGATAGGAGAGATCCAATTGACTCAATGTAATGTTCATTAAGACAAAAATAACTTCTTGTATTAGGGGTTCTGTTGAGCAATACGATAAGGTCCAAGATTTGCTAAAAACCATTGGTGAACAATTCGTCACTTTAGACAAAGCTTTGGCAAGTACCCTAATAATGAAGTTCTCTTCCATTCGTATCACAAGTGTTAGGGGTGTGCGTGAGCACATCATGCATATGAGGGACATTGCGACTCAACTGAAGAAACTCGAGATAGATATGTTGGAGTCCTTTCTAGTGCACTTTATTCTGAACACTCTTTCTCATCGATAAGAACATTTTAAGATATCTTATAATACATAAGGACAAATGTTCAATCAATGAATTAATGACCATGTGTGTCTTGCAAATAAGAGGCTCGTGGATGGAATTGGTGAAAGTGCTATGTTAGCTACAACCTGGTGGAAGAACAAAGGAATGACACATCTTAGGACCACCACTTCTAAATCGCATTAGAAGGGAAAAGGTGAATACCATCTAAATACATATCAAGAAGGAAAATAAGTGTTTCTTCTGTAAAAGGAAGGGACACGTGAAGAAAGATTGTCCTAAATTCAAGAAGTGGTATGAGAAGAAAGGTAATTTATCATCCTTTGTTTGTTATGAATCTAATATGGTTAATGTTAATATCAACACCTGGTGGATTGATTATGGTTCTAAAATCCATATTGTAAACTCTTTACAGGGTACAAAACCTAAGGAAGCCAATGGGAAGTGAGTTAAGCATCTTATCAGGCAACAAGATGGGCTCACATGTGGAGGCTATTGGGACATGCACGTTAACACTAAGCAATGACTTTGTTTTAGTTTTGGATAGGACCTTTTATGTATCAATTTTCTCACGAAACTTGATTTATATTTCTAGACTTGTTCCATTAGGTTTTTCTTTTACCTTTCAAGACAATGTATTTAACTTATTTTATAAATCAAATCATATTGGAACATGTATTTTAGCAGATGGTCTATATAGAATTTCTTTACAGAATGAAGCCACTAATAATTCTTTGCATGTTCATATTGGTACTAAGAGGTGTAATATTAATAAGGATTCTTCTATGTTATGGCATCAGATATTAGTCGACTCCATGATAGAATTAAGAGATTAGTAAAAGATGGCGTACTTAGTACTTTAGATTATACCGATCTTGAGACTTATGTGGACTGCATTAAGGGAAAGTAGACAAACAAGTATAAGAAGAATGCCAATAGGAGTTCAACATATTAGAAATCATACATACCGACATATGCTGTCCAGATATGGATATGTCTGGTCAAAAATATTTCATCACTTTCATTGATGATTACTCACAATATATATATATATATATGTGTGTGTGTGTGTGTGTGTGTGTGTGTGTGTGTGTGTGTACTTGCTTCATAACAAGTATGAATCATTGGATGCCTTCAAAGTCTTTAAAGCTGAAATTGATAACCAACGTGGGAAGCAAATACAAATAGTGAGATCTAATAGAGGTGGTGAATACTATGGTAGGTACACTGAGAATGGACAAGTACCTGGTTCTTTTGCAAAGTTTCTTTAAGAGCATGGGATAGTTGCCCAACACACTATGTCTGGTTTTCTGGACCAAAATGGTGTAGTAGAAAGAAGGAACTTTAGTGGACATGGTGCGGAGTATGCTTAGCAACTCCGATCTTCCTAAATTTTTGTGGACTGACGCACTTAAGATGACAGTGTATATATTAAACCGTGTTCTAACTAAGGTTGTCCCAAAGACAATCTTTTGAACTAGTGGAAAGAAGTTGGAAACCGAAGCCAGACATATGCGCGTTGGGGGATGTTTGTCTGAGGTGAGAATGTATAATCCACATGAGAAGAAATTAGACCCAAGGACACTTAGTGGTTTCTTTATTAGCTACGCTAAAATGTCTAAGGGTTATAGATTTTACTGTCCATCTCATTCAACTAGATTTCGCGGAATCAAGCGAACGCTGCTTTCTTGAAAAATGACATGACTGGAGTGGATCGATTCAGGGATTTAATTTATGTTCACGATCATATAGAAACTCAACCTTCCACGTCATATGATAGATTGGTTATAGTTTATAACACTCCTCAAGTTCCAATTAGTTTTGAACAACCAATCATTGAAGTTCCACAAGTAGCTGAGAACCTTCCAGAGGATTAACAAGTTCAGGAATTACCTCATAATCTTGAACAAACAGTTGAACCACAACCTCCTCAAGGAGCAGATGGTCCAACATTAAGACGATCTACTCATGAAATGATGTTGATGATTCCTAGTGATTTACTTAGTGTATTTACAAGAAACTGATAATGGAGCCGAAAATGATCCTGAAACCTTTTCACAAACCATAAGTTGTGAAAAGTTTGATTTGTGGTATAATGCTATGAAGGATGAGTTAGATTCCATGAAGAGCAACGAAGTTTGGGACCTTGTAGAGTTGCCTAGCGCTTAAGGCCATTGGTCAGGAATAATCTATAAGACTAACAGGACTCCTTAGGCAACATTGAAAGATATAAAGGGAGACTTTTTGCTAAGGAATTCACTCAAAAAGAAGGAATCGATTACACAGAGACCTTTTCTCCTATATCCAAGAAAGATTCTCTTCGTATTATTTTAGCATTAGTTGCACATTTTATACTCTCGAGTTGCAAATAAATGGATAAGGAAAATGACATTTTTAACTAGTGATTCAGAAGATGAGGCATACATGAAACAACCTCGAGGGTTTCTCTCTAGGAAGGTGAGAATTTGGTTTGCAAGCTTGAGAACCCATATACCTAGCTTGAAACAAGCCCCACAATGGTATTACAAATTCCATGTAGTAATTACTTTATTTGGTTTTTGTTGAAAACCCACATCAACGTATATACTGGGGCCGCGTAGCAAAAACTTGTTTCCTTGTTTTATACTGGATGACACTTACTTGCAACCAACGATAAGTGGAACGAGTAAACAATTTCTCTCCCAAAACGATATGAAAGATATGTGGTGAGGCATTTTACGTCATTGGCATTAAGATCCATAAAGATAGATCTCATGGTATTTTAGGTCTATCATAGGAAACTTATATTAACAAAGTTTTGGAGAGATTTCGGATGAAGGATTGTTCACCAAGTGTTGCTCCCATTACTACAAGAAATTAACAGTTTACCTATTGAACATTTTTGTAGGTAATAATTGAAAATTTGTAGGTAAGCCTACATCTATTGATTTCCAAGCAAAAACAATTGTAGGTACATCTTTGTCAAGAAAAATTATGTACAAAAAGTGAAATAGTAGGTAATTACCACAGACTTTTAGTAGGTAAATGGTAGGTAATTTCCAAGCCATATTTTATCCTGTTGTCGATAATTTTATAGGTAAATTTAGTGAATACAAAGATGTTTACAAATTTTGCAGGTAATTTCATACTTATAACCATATTTTCAGTAACTTAGGTAAATCTCTGATTGACTAGTCAATTTAGTAGGTCATCTATTGATAATCTAAAACTATATGAATATATTTTTGTAGATAATTGTCAGTAATTATATATATATATAATTTAATTGTTATCATTTCTTTTTACATATTTTAATCCTAATAAAAACATAATAAATTTACAAAAAAAAAAAAAAAAAGATTATATATGATTCAAAATACTAATAATAACATAACAATAGTGCAATTAAAATATTCAAATTACATAAAAACATATCTATAAAGTGCACCTAAAGTATAGTCTTGCCATCTCCTTTTGGTGTGTGTACAGAACATTCTTGTAAAAAGCAACATCTCTAAATTACACAGAAGAAAGATATGAATATTATAAACTCCTTCAGATAAGAGGTCCAGTATGCCTAGGGGTTCCTCTTCATCAATGTACTAGGAAAATAATATTGTAGCTTGTGCCCAAGGACTTTGAATCTCATTACTTATATCCATCAGGTGCATCATCTCATCTTGCAAGTTCTACAAGCATAAACAACAAACTATAAAGCATTATAATTTCCGTAAGGTAAAAATATGGCCAGCTTGAAACAGAAGAGCAATAATTGAGACGTAGAGAATACGACGTAATATTAAGACCAAAATCAACAATTACTATAATAAGACGCAGAGAACAGCAATAATTGAGAAATGGGATGCTATATAACCAATAGATCATACAAACCAACATTTAACATCTACAAGTATACCATCGTGTGCAAAAACTTATGGAAGATGTCTAAATGCAACCTTTAGCCAATGCCTTTTTTCTCAGCAATTACATCCCTAGTTGCAAGATTGATTTGAGAGACAAAATTTGATCTAATAGTTGCCATTGTATCAATTAGTAGCTTTGGCACGAGAGTTTTATAATCATCAGGAAAAGCAATCATACACCTGCACATAGCAGTGTAAGCTAGCAATTTTAGGGGCACAACTGATTTTTTTTTTCTTAAGGGACAGTCCCAGGTTTTACATAGAGCAAGAAATTAAAACTTTTAAACAAGAAATTCGCAAAATGCTGCAAGAAATAGAACATAATGTCACAAAATCCTTGTGTTGTCCTTGAATCAAATGATTTACTTGTAGAAGGCAAGAGATTTAGTGCATCAATAATTGTAACATGTGGTTGAGAAAAGAACAAAAGATAAATGCAGGTTATATATACCAACCATCCACAAATAAGCAAGAGATAAGTAAATACCTAAACAAGTGATGAGCCACACTAAAAGCTCGTTTGAAATCCAATTTAATGCATTCTAAAGCATTTCTAAATTTAAAATGCAGAATGATGTAGAATGGACGTCATTTGGGTTGCATCCTCATAAACACATCTTTGCTTTGATCAATAAATACATGTTGATGCAGTTTAGAAAAGCCAACAGAAAACCTTTTTCTTAAAGACCACTATGCTAAAAACATAAGTTCATCTCCATATGTAACTTGGGGCTTTTGTACAAACCTTAAATTATGACTTGCTCGCTTTCTTGCTTTCTGTCTCTAATTCTGCACACCTGCTTCCTATTTAACTGCAGTATCAAAAACTTTAACATGAACCAAAGTTATATTTTTTGACATGGGAAAGTCCGAACAACAAAAGGAATTTATCCCATTCCCAAATTGGTCTCAAATTCAAAAGCATCATCCTATAAATTAGAAAGCTTACATTTCTGCAAAATCTTCAGAATTTATATGACATTTAATAAGCTTATATCTCCACTAACACTATCATGATGTATTTAGCTTCAAGATGCACTGCCCTCTTACCACTCTGAGTATGAAAGTTTGAAATTGAAAGATTTAAACAATACCATTTCCATTCTTGTTCAAGATAGAGCAGCAATTCATCATAGAAACTTGGCAACCAACTGGAGAACGAAATTGTGGGCAAACTAGATTGGAAGTCATTGCTACTTGATAGCCTTTCTACTTCATTCTTCTCACTTCCAAGCATATTAGTTCGCTGTTTTGAGTCAAAATCTTCCCAAAGCAGCCTTATGGGCTTTAGGTGAACCTTTGTATAATGTGCTTCTAGAGACTTAAACCTTCCAATTCGAATGAGAATTCCCCTCAAATCTTGAGCAACCTCAACCTATACAATAGCAACAGAAAGTATGAAGAAGCCTATTATAAGCAAGGACTTTAATAGTGGAACTGCAGACATGAAGATAAAATGTGAAAGAACCAACATTTTGAAAGAGAAATGTGACCTTGCGATTGGATAAAGCATCTGTGAAACAAGGCTGAACCATTGAATCGTTTCATCCTCCAATACTTCAGTTGTTTCCTTACCGTTAAGTAAATTCAGCAACTGAAACTGAAGTAGATAAACCAAAACCATGAATTTAGTGACTATCAAACTATAAGTAACAGGAAGGATTCAATGAAAAATAGTACCTCCCCAACAGCAGACAAGCAGTGCCTCATGTTGGCCAAGGTTTCTGCGGCTTTAGGATGATCACCACTTCGCAAAGACATCCTCCACAGTAGAGCTTAATTGAGTTAACCCAGCAGCATCCTGTTCAGAGGCAGGTAAAATAAGTATACCCATCAAACATACAATCCTCCAGAGCCAAACTGGTAGAACCTGTACATCTGATCTATCAAGATAATTAACATCTCTATCTGTAACTTCTCATAGATGAGTCACTTCTGCTTGACGATATCAACTTTTAGTATGGGCAGATATAGATTCTTAAGCTGGAGGATCCTCTACTATAAGAGAAAAACAGTTGAGAGAGAGAGAGAGAGAGAGAAAGAGAGAGTTAAACTCATCCATTTTAATCAACACAAGTAGCTAAAACCATGCATGCCACTTTCAATGAACTTATTGCACTTGATACCATCCATTAGAAAGGATAATTAGCACTTTTTAAATCCTCATTAGTTTCAGCCGACATTTTTTACTAGAGAAAGAGTGGGAATTTTGATTGATCGATTCTAAGTCAAACAAAGGAGGTTAAAAGATGTATCCCAGTTTCAACAAACTGGTTTCATTTGATGCTGTCCAATAGAATGGATTAGTACACTTTTTTTAATCCTAATTAGTTTCATCTTTCAATTTGAGGGGACAAGGAATGCCAAATAACTTAATATGAAACTTGTTTGCACACTCGACTCGGGGGTCTCAAGACCACCGTCAACCTTACTTAAACCTCTATGCTGGGCCTCATATCACGGCATCCATACATGAGTAAAATGGTCACGCCTGACCCATACATCCATACTCACCAAAATATAATCAACTATATTACAATAGCTTCAAGTAGCTACATACTTTATACAAACATGCATAAATCGTAAAATGTTTAATACACGCTTTACAAAATATAAAATCAAAGCCACATGCTCCGCTTTCAAAAAGCGGCCTCTAGTGATCGTCGTCCTCCTGAATACTTATTATACCTGAAAGGGGGATCCCACGACGGGATGAGCAATGCCCAATAGTGATATTTTCCTACATGGGTTACTCCCCACCTAAGTGCTCATGCAATGGAAAACACACACATTCAAGTAAATTCATGATTTCTACTCGAACTACATACTATGGATGAAAATGTGACTCACCCTTTCCCACTTCTCGAGCCCTCAACTAATTTCACGCATGCCTGTCAAGTGTGAAAACACTGCTAAAATAAAAAGGTTTTTACCTGAAACATAATTACTACCAATTTTTCGATAAAATTATATTGACAACCTCCAAGGTGAATCACGATAACCTCCAAATGGGCCATGTCATCCTCCGAAATGAACTGTTGGACAACTTTCCAAGGCAATTCTTCGGAAAATCTTCCCATGAAATTCATTTGACAATCATGTTTTTTTGTCATGCACTCATACCTACCGCTCTAGGTCAGCTTCAACAAGATATAAATGCAAAACGCCATTTCCATATAATACACGTTAATATATCGCGACGATATATTAACAAAATTTACACACAACATGTTATTCAAACATAGCAATAACACAAAAATAGCACACTTGGGCTAATCAACAATTTAGACAATTCATTTTGAACCGTCCAAACTACACAAACCACACACTAGTCACGAATGCCCAACCCACTCGCCTTAAATTGTCCACGACCATACTAGGGATTTCATCACCGAGTCCCAATCTTTGAATCGAAAAACACTGGCCATCCAGCCCCAAGATATCCTCTATCCATTAAAATGGCTCTTAATAAAGAATAAACCAAGTAGGAGAAAACCCTTACCTCCTTGAGTTTGTCGAACTCCATTAATACTCCAGACCACGCATAGCTCTTTGGGCAGCTGACGCCTGTCATTCCTCGCCTGCCTGACGGACCAATCACCGAGAAATCTAGAGATAAGTGAGAGCTTCTCACTCTAAAATCTCTCATCTTTTCTCTCTCTTTCTTAGTTTGTCATTTCCCTCTCTTCCTTTCCCTCCCAAACCAACTGTCTAGGTCAATAAGAGAATGGGCCCTCTCATGCCACTGGTCCACTTAAGCTGCTCTGGATTACATCCTATCTATCTCTCACGGCTGTCTAAAACACAGCTTTGAACCCTGCCCATCATGGTCCAGCGCCCAAATGTCCTGGTTCCGCCGAGCAGAATCTGGTCCACACTGTACAGACTAGTGTCCCAGCTGCCTGAATGGTCTAGTCATGAGCCTTCAGAGCTATAGAAGCTATCAAAAAGCCAGAAACAGGCTTAGTTTTATCCCACAAAAGATCATAGATCTAGTCAACTCAAGATTAAAGATCAGACTCTGGAAGAAACAAAGGTAGAGAAGTTGTGAAAATATAAGAAATGGGAAAGTCTCCGAAAAATTCGTGTTCCTCGCGGAGTACTCCAGCCTGTCGTTCAAACAGAGTTCCATCGCAAACAAAGTCGATCCGTTTCTCAACTCCTCAGCCTTGACGCAAAGGACCATTTTTGTCGTATTTTTCGTTTCTTCCCATTTTGTCCTTGCAATGTGCTTAAATGCTTTTGTTGTTTTTGCATTGTCTCGTGGCTATATAAGCCATTTGTATACATTGTTATGGGAGACTTTTTTTTCAAGGATATAAACTTTAGGGCTCCAAGCCTGCTTCCTTTCTCCCATTTTCTTTCCTTTTCCTTTCTACACTCATAAACACTCCTCTAAGGATGACAACCTCAGAGGATGGTTGGCTAGACTCTTTCTCCTTGAAGAGGGTCACTGCTGTGGCTTGAGGTAACTCACGATTCTCTATTTTGAACAGACGCATGGCGGGTATATGTTCTCATTTCTCTCAATCTAGGCTTGAAACTTTAAATGTACCTTGGATGGACCAAGATTTGACAATCTTTTAGGGTCTGCTGACGCCATTGCTGCATCCTCGGAGATTCATTAGTTGCCCTCTATTTGTCACTGTAGGGTAGATTTATGAGATGTGTATTCACTGCCGGGGAACATTTATGCTCTGTAAATGCTGTTTTGCAAAAGGGAAAATCATAGGGTTTAGTTTTTAAAGCTAAATGAAGATCCTGGGCTCAGAAATGACTATAAGTCATCCTCCCAACGCGAGGAAATGAACCATGACCTCAACTGCCCTAGACTCCTCAAACCAGTAGCCCAATGCTTCAAGGAGTTCTTTTTCTTATTTTTCTTCATTTTAATTTCAAACCAAATTCCACTGTTTTTACCAAAATCCACTGTTTTTATCACCACCTTAAAATCCAAACCAAATTCACCATTTTGGACTTCAATCGTTTTCAAAGTGAAGAAACCCATCCCCGTGGTTCGACCCAGACCACTATACTACAAGAGCTCAAGTACGGCAAGAGGATTTCTAGATATAAATTTTGTTGATTCTGGATCACCTTACTGGCACGAATCACTTATCCATCTACCATGGATTTTCACCCACTCACATATTGCCACATGTCTCTCATTGGTCCCATTTGAGCTCATGTTTGACTCATTCTGCACATGACACGTGACACCTCTTGAGCCACTCACAATGTGCCAAATGTCCCCCACCACTTTCTGCCCCAAAAACTGAACCCGACCGTCTCGCACTCCGACGAAATCTCGACGTAGCCTAGATCAACCAGACGATTTCAATGGTGAAACTGGCTTGGCCATCCGAGATCTAAAAATTTCTGATTTGGACCAAACACGTTTATCTTTCGTAAAATTAGAATTTTCTGGGATCTTACATTGTTGATGTAGTAAATATTTACCGACACGAAAAAAGTAACTTATTTTGAAACCGAAAGTAACCAATAGTTCTTATATTCTCATTTGGTGTGAATCCATTTCTGAAGTTTCTTTTTCTCATTTTGTAAGGGTTCTCTTAAATTTCAAGTGATTTTCATCAGTCCTTGGGTTAGTTTCAAGATTGAAACCCATTTTTTACGAAATGAACTTCCCACTTTCTGGAATGAAATCAAGTTTTAGCAATTTCAGCTCATATTATTAGAAGAAGAAGATGAAAAGAGAAAAAAAGACCTTCCAATCATACACTAGATGTTACAAATAATATCAAGTTTTAGCATTTCAGCTCCATGTCCAGGGGAAAAAAGGAAAAATAAATAAATAAATCATGCAATCATACAGAAAAAATTATAATTCAAATGCATCATTAGGAGAATTAATTAAGACAACAGTCTAATTCCAAACAGATGGGTAACATATGTATAATGTTCCAATTTCCAGTCGGTATGGCACAAGACCTTACTTTTATATTCAACGTCATCAATTGTCATTACAAAAGTGTCTACAAGTTAGAGCTGGTTGTGAAACTTCTTCTAGTAGCAATTCGTGTTCTGACCTGAAGGTTACATCATCAAGGATGTAATCACTACCAAGAGATTGTCACAAATCTAGCTATATGGACATAATAGATTCCTCACCATAACTTTATAGTCTAAATAAAACATGCCATTAACCATAATTTAAACACTAACATGTAAAATTCTCATCTGCGTCTATTCACGACACATGATAACAGAAGAATAATTTTGTGATACCCAAATAACCAGTTGAGGTCAGGCAACATTTTGCAATCTTAGCTAATCAGAATTTAATCATTCTAAAAAATATAGTAGTTCGTTTCTTTCCTCCACTTGATTCTCACTAAGTTGAAGGGATTCATTTGTCAAGGATCTGTTGCATAACCAAGGAATAACTAGTAGTATATCCGTAGTTACCAAAAAATGGCTATTCGTTGAACAGCCAACTACTTATAGCATTCAAGCAAAGTGTCAAACCTTTACTAGCATCCAAAACAAAAAAATAACACATGGCGCATATTAGCAAAATCCAATTTTATTTCATTTATCCCAAAACGAAGATCAAAAGGCTTGTGGAGTTACGTAACCAAGCATATACCCTAACGGCTAATGAAGCGTGACTCACCAGAATCCTGGTAGTGAGCGAGTGCGAGGGACCGCGGTGGGAAAGCGAGGTCATGGCTTCGACGACAGAGTGCTCGGCTTAAGCAAGAGTGGTGCAGTAGTTAAGGCTTTAGAAGATCTCTCCATTAAAGTTAATGGTGGCCTTGAACCTAGGCGCATGATCAAGACCCTCTCAGATGCACGTGTACGACGGAAGATTGAAACAGCTCCTGAAGTTGGTTCTTGTACATCTCGCTCCGATTTCTCCCTCTCTCGGTCTGTGTCTTCTCTACTCCAATCCTCCACCTTTCCGCCCCTAGAAACCGGTTTTCTCGCGGAGGAAATGCCTCCCGGAGCCATATCCAGGTCGGAGTTCACCATTCTAAATGAGAGAAAAGGCGCTGACTCGGATGGCAGCGTCCACCAGAAATGAGGTCCGGCAAGATCAAGGTTTTAGGGTTTTTTCTGTAGTAAGAGAGAGAGAGAGAGAGAGAGAGAGAGTGAGTGATGTTTTCTTTTTCCGTTTTTTTGATCTTTTTTTCATTTAATAAATTTCCTAGTGGCATTGACCTTCAAATGAATGGTCCAGATTTAACCAATCTTAATCTCGCGGTAACAATTTTTTTTCAGTTTATCAACAACAAAATCAGTAGCTAATATCTTATTTTTTACATACAAAATTGTTTCATTAGTTAATCATTCAAATCCTGTAGTATATCTAAATTGTAGGTAAATTGTCACTAATATCATATTTACCGACCCAATAGTTTTGTAGGTAACTTGTGTCAAAAATTGATGTTGTATTTACCTATTGAATAGTTTTATGTGTAAATCACTGAAGTAATATCTTCCACTAAAATCAAGGCGATTTACCGACTGAATAGTTTTGTAGATAAGTATTAGTAGGTAAATTATAGGTAATTTGTCGTTAATATTTTCAAAATTGATGTCGACTGAATAGTTTGTAGGTAAATAGTAATCGGTAAATTATAGGTAATCTGTTAGTAAATTATTGAAAATTAATTTTTACCAATTTATCAGTTAATCTATTGATAAACCTTTATTTTTACCTATAAAATTGTTTCAGTAGGTAAATTGTCAAATTCTTATAGTGCATTATGAAGGCGATAGTTAAGCTCCAAATCAATGCTTCAAAATGATGAAAAGGAATTCAATGCTAATATTCCATATGTTTAGTTAGCTGGAAGCCTTATATATGCTCAAAAAGCAGCAGCACTCGATATCAAGATATGTAGTTTGGGACGTTGCATATATCGTAATCCGTGCATGGACCATTAGAGAGTCAGAAAGAGTTTCTATAAGATTCATGCGAATCCAAAGATTATATGCTTATGTATTATAGACTGACAACTTGATCCTGACTATTCCGACGACTTTGTCGACTACGTTGGATTTTCAGAATCAATATCCTAAGACATTTTCATTATGGCCGGTGGAGCTGTTTCTTATAGAAGTGTCAAACAGACTTTGATTGCCACTTCTACCATGGAAGCCGAGTTCGTCTCTTGTTTTGAGGCTATTATCTCACAAGGTGTATGGCTTAAAAGTTTCATTTATGGGCTTAAAGTTATGGATTCTATTTCTAGGCCATTGAGGATTTTTTGTGACAACTCAACTGTAGTGTTTTTGGCTAAGAATAACAAGAGTGGGAGTCGAAGAAAGCACATCGACATCAAATACTTAGCCCTTAGAGAACATGTTAAAGAAAAAAAAGCACACAACATATTAGTATTGAAGTCATGATTGTTTCGATCCTCACTAAAGTGCATGCCACCAATGAAATTCAAGGATAATGTAGACAGAATGGGATTGTTTTTCAGAATCAGATATATACATTCACTTTGGGGTGATATTCTTAAAAGATTCGGCTTATTTTCATTTTTCATGTGCACTTTAATTCATTTGAGAAAATATATTTCTATTTGGACCTAGAATAAAACATGTGGTTTATTCATTAAGTTTTCGTTACCACCTAAGTACTTGAGAAGCTAAATGCATTGTGATACATAGTTGATAATACTCATTATCGAGGACTCATTCTATGATTCATGTATTTTTTGCTACTCAAAGATTTTGATTAACTTTTTTGCACAAGTAGAGAATGTAAGATCGTCGTGCAACGCTTGATCACTAAGTTTAAACTTTTGAAATTCTAAAACTTGAATTTCAATGCGCGATTTATTCATAATCGACATGACTTCACGAGAATCTAGCAATACATCTATGTCCTCACGCTTCACCGAACAATCCATTTTTAAGAATACAATCGTACAGTGAGAGCAAAGTAAGGGAAAAGTTAGAAAGTTATTTGACGTTCGTAATTTGTAGTTTCGAATTTAATGGCGGGAGGTATGTAAAATCCTATTTCGTTTCATGTTTCCATATTAGAAGCATGTTTAGGATGATGTATATGTAATACATAACAACCTAAGCAACAGGTCTGTGACGTCCCAAATCCCGAGGGTCCAGAAATTGGAATTTCTCGGGTCTTACATTCTCCCCTCCTTAAAAGGAATTTCGTCCCGAAATTCAAGACAATTACAATCACTCACATGCATATGCAACGTGCACTCTACTATGCATGTAAACAGTCATTTAAATCTTAAACGACTAAACCACGTACCTTCATCCCTAAACAAGGATAGGTGGCCCGCACTGTCCTCGTTCCCACGCACTCCTCCACCCAGTGACGCCATGTAACCAACACTAGCCTCACGGCCCTGCGTCGCAAACCCGATCACGCTATCTAAAATGTACACTCGGTCCCCTCCCTCAAAGGTTCCATCCGCGACAACCCCATCCGTCCCCAATCCACCACATGAGCTGGATCTGGAGTGTACCTCCGGAGCATGGAGACGTGAAACACTCGTAAACACTGACATGTCGGGCAGAACGCTAACCAGACGCTACTTGCCTATCATCTCGAGCATCCTCGAAAGGTCTAATAAACTCGCGCGAGAAGCACCACGTCGTCGAACCCGACTACTCCCTCTTAGGCATCCCCTTCAAGAAGACGTGATCACCAACCTCGAACTCTAAGGGTCGACGTCAAGACACGCATAGCCTTCGTCGGCCCGAGTCGCGTGAGAAGACGCCGTCAGACAAGCCCACCTTCCTGAGGTGTCTCTAATCGCATCGGGACTCGTGGACGGGAGCCTCCCACCTCGGTCCAACATAATCCAGAATTCACGGCCTCCCATACACGCGCCTCATATGGTGCCATTTGTATACCTCGCCCCTCGATAACTATTGTTGTAGCTTAATTCCACTCATGGCAAATTGGTTCCTCCCAGTAAATTTACCCTATGATCCAGATCGATGCCTCAGCTGTCCTCTAATACATGTATAATCCATACAATCCTCGTAATTCCTACACAAAACTCGCTGTAAATCACCTTCCCCAAGGTCACAATCATTGACAATCCAATGGACCGTCAACCTAGTCCATGTCATGAATGATATCCATAAACCGAGTCCCTTCCGGCTCACCAACACCCAATGCAATCGCTGTGCGGGTATCCACCTCGAGTCACTCGACTCTATCACTCAACTTTAAGTCTACGCGATAACCCGACCGCAGGTTTTCATCTCGATTAACATAATTCTTCGGGCTTACACTTCGAGCTCTTTACATTCACACGTAAATTTCGATATCTCCCCTGCCCTACACCCTAACTCCGTGATTTCCACCTTAGGGGATTAACGGCCTCGTTTCGCTCTAACACACTTAATTCTCTTCATTTCCTCGAATCGAATCCACGAGCCTTCATCGACGTAGTCCTAAAGACAAACTCAACCCACACTCACCAAGAGTGGTGAATGACCATACCGTGCACCCACACTCGACTCGACGTGATGTTACTGTGCACACGAACGCAATAATGCCATACTGTGACACCCAATCCCAAGATCCACCATGAGCAGAATCTCAAAGATCTCTCACTCATAATCCCGACCTATCAGGTCAACTCTCACCCTACATCCTAGGGAAGAACATCTATTCCTGGCTTCTCTAAAGGCCTTAACATCTAAGCCCAAATCCAAGGTCGGTCGGGCAAGGACAACCCGGCTTAAGGGTCCCAATTGTCGACAACCCGATGGTCAGTTAACTCATCCATGTCAAGCCCGACATCACCACTACGCCAACACCCTAAGGTCCACTACGCTTCCGCTTACGCAACTCGATTCGTCCCTCGACTCTCGACTCCACACTCGCCCTCCGCCTATCCGTTGCCGGAAGTGCTTCAGATAGCAACTCGAAACTCAAATCACCTAATCTTACTCAGGGTGTGGAGGAATGAATCGTATACTCTCCTGTTCTACAGCTAACTGGGATTGCACTGTCCCAAAGTCCTGGGATCCCTGTCTCTTGGGGCAATCCCGTCTCACATGCCCAATCCTGGCCCTGGTCCTCAAACTCGTGGTGAAGTGTAAGTCTTCCGCCTTCCCCAAACTAGAAGAAGACCGATCCTCCCCGACACTAACACTGCATCCCTAAAGGTTCGAGCATCCTCAATCTCTCTCTATGGTCGCAATGGTCCCAACCATGGAGTCCATGTCCCGTAGGCGAAATCCTACGATCCTACCCCGAATGGACAACTTCAGCCCATTCTCGAATCTCCTGTGATATCCAGCCAATCCTAAGAAACTACTTATCTCAAAGATTGACATTCGGTCTCTCCTAACCTAATACTACCGACCTTCCCAGTCGACCGACACTCCCGATGCCGACACCACGTGTCCCAAAATCTCACCCAAGAAGTCGAAACTCACACTCCTATCGAACTTACGATAGCTGATGGTCTTCTCAACAACTCGTAGAAGACAATCCTCAAATGATACTATGTTCACTCTAACTCGAGTGTATCAAAATGTCATCCACTAAGGCTAATAATAAACTGATCTAGATACGGTTGGAATACCCTATTCATGAGATCCATGAATGCCGCCAAGATTCACAATCCAAAGGGCATCACCGCAAACTCAAAGTGCCCATAACGCATCTCTAACCGTCTAGTGGATATCTATCTCCCTAACCTCGCCTAATGGTAACTGGGCAGAAGGTCTATCTTGGAGTAGATTCGCGCCTCTCTCAACTGATCAAACAAATCGTGAATCCCCTGCTAATGGGTACCGATTCTCGATCAGAACCCAATTCAACCTGTCTCAGAGGTCAATGCACAAATGGTTGTCTTGCCTTCTTCTTCGCAATAGAACCGGAGCGCCCCATGGTGAAGTGCTCGGTCTGATAAACCCCTTGTCCAATAGTTTATGTAATTGGACTCTGAGTTCCTGCAACTCAACTAGTACCATCCTATGTGGAGTCATAGAGATGGGTGAAATACCATGGTGTAACTCGATACCGAAGTCTACTACCCTCTGAGGTAGTCCAGGTAGCTTATTTGGAAAAACATCCACATAATCGCACACTACTCGAGGTGTAATCTAAGTCTGTGATTCTCTTGTCCTCTAGGGTAAGGCTCGCTAGCCAAATCCGCTAACGGTCCTCGACACCAACTCGTATACCGTGATGGGCAAAATATCATGCTCTGGTCTCAATTACTACACGAGTACGGCCGCGTGATAAAGCAGAACCTCCCACGCCACATTCCATAACGACCTCGTAAGTCGCCACCCAATCCATCCCTAGGATGACATCGAACTCCTAGCTTTATGTCCATGATCCTCAAGTCCACCGTGAGTAGAGTCCCCAGATCTCCAACTCGCACCTCGATATACATATCATCCTTATTTCTCACCCTAATCCCTAGGGAGAATCACATACAAAAGCTCCTCTAAGGTTTCTAGAGGTCCCCGCTCTTTTTCCACCATATTTTGGTCTTCACTCTAAATTCTCCCAACACGCCTAGTCTAATCCTCGGGCAGTGCCAGGTAATCTCCATAGCCTCTAACACTTTCTGATTTGTATGAACAATGGTCTCGCCAATTACTCCGATCTCCTCCCCGCTAATGCTCCGAGATGACGCCTCTAAACTTCCTCGGAGGTTACTAGACCTTCGACTACCATACGCTTAGCCTCACATGATAGCAACGCCGTAATACCTATAAAATTTCAACAAAGACTCGCTTATCAAATACGGTGGTGTCTCGATCAAGACTTCGACCCTCTACGCCCTCGTCCCGACTAGCCATCTATACGCCTCCAATGGCAAGTTAATTTCAATACGTGATTCTAAGGCATAAACACACTCTTATGACACTATTCATACACATAAATCAAGTATACATTGTCCTTGCATTTACAGGTAATGCAAAGCAATCAATTATACATTTAAACATTTTTATCAACAAAAATTCCATTTTTGAAAATTTTATTTTTCGAAAATTTTGTCTAATTTTATTTGATTTTATTTGATTTAATTAAATATTTAATTTTTTTTTTCATTTTTTTTTCCAATTATTTCCAGCTATTGGAAACATCCAAAAACATATCCATGTTTTTTTTTTTTTTTCATTCTCCAGTACACCAAAATAAACTTATAAAAATTTATTTTCTTCACTTTTCTTCGCTTATTAATCGTGAAAATCTTTGAAAACCATTTTCTTCCTTTTTTTTTTTCATTTCTTCCAACTACTGGAAGATACACAAAAAAATATATACCTATATTTTTTTTTTCATTTTCCAGAATACTCAAATAAATTTATAAAAATTTATTCTATTCAATTTTCTTCAATTTTACAACTTGTAAAACCTTAGAAAATTATTTGTTTACTCTTTCTAAACTCAAATAAATTTATAAAATTTATTTTATTTTATTTTTTTCTTTTATTATGGACCATGTTGTCCAAAAATTCCCTCAAACCTCATGATCCACTAAACCTAATGTTCAACCTTAAAATTTTATTAAAATCTCATTATCCTACAAAACCAATAAATTGAACATAATTTATTTCATTTAGTTTTCTTCAGCTTTACTCATCGTGAAACTCAAAATGTTCTAACACCTTAAAATTTTATTAAAATTATATTTGTCATCCAATAAACCAAATAAATTGATTACAATTTATTTCATTTCCGCCATACAATCGTGAAACTCCTAAGATTTGTTTCTTCATAAATTTAACACACTAAGTGTGCTAATCACTAAGCACATACACAATCACAACACATCACAACCATGATCACACATCATTCATGTTACGGCTATTTTTTCACACAACATAATTATCAAATCACACAAATCACATCAAACACATGCACGCAAGGTCCCAGTTTGTCCCGTGACTTCCAGGTAACCATACCTAACTCAACATCAACCACAATCTAGTGGTGATGTTCTTACTCGACTATGGCCTAAGCCCAAATCCTCAATCTCTAGGTTTCCATATACCTATATTCTACATCAAACCACCCAAGTGGTGATGGATACCCAAACCCTAGCTCCCCAGGCATTCAGATACCCAGTTCTCCGATACCAAGTCGTGACGCCCAAATCCCCTGGGGTCCGTTGACTTACCAATCAACACGGAATACGCCAGTGAACGTTCCACGACCCTAATATCTTTCTTTTCACTTGCACCCAAGAGTCTCCTTTCAGACGAGCTCCACCCAAATACAAAACCCGTGACATACCCTGTCCCAAACAGTGCAATATAATCCCAACATGAGTAAAACGGCCACTTGGGCCCATAAACAATACTCATCATACATACCAACTATAAATCCAACTATAGCCAATAGTTACAAGAGTTCAAATATTTTTACTCTTATACAATACATATACTAAAATTAAGTTTCAATACATGTATACATCATAAACTGGCCACAACCCGGCTTTCTTCTAATCCTCAATCTCTAGACGAGCCGCCCTCGCACGCTCCCCGTACCAGAAATAATATCCTCAACAGGTGAGCTAATGCTCGTTAGCGAATCGCCCTAAGCGCTCACTTCCACCTAAGCGCAGCGGCAACGCTCCAAATAAACATACATTCAAGAAATGCAATGATCTTACTTGAATGTCTGCACTGACCAACTCCGTGATCCCGAAGTCCTTTCATCGAATTTTCTCACACTCTCCTAAGCCCTATACGAGAATTATTGTTTTGTTAGTGGACAACCCTCCGATGTATATATATCAATCACGCTCGACGATTGATATATTATTTGTTTCAAGTGACTACTCCGATAAATATCAATTGGGCCGTCCTCGATGATTGATATTTTTAATTTGGACTACCCTCCGATAATTAACATTTTTAGACAACCCTCCGAACCATTTTCTGCACTATCTCATGCACTCACCCCATAGTCCTAGTGAGTCTCCAGCTGCATACTTAATGACGTACGCCAATTCCAATACAAATTTAATTACATGTAAATATATGTTACGCATATATTTACAAAATTCAATTCACACAATCATGTCATGTAAATTCTCATTTACATCAAAACAGTCACCACGGCTAATGATCAAACATGAGCAATTTTAATTAATTACTCGACTAAACATATTAATTCGTTAAAATTATTTTGAGAACACTGTTGTGGAATAGTGAGTCCCCGCTACTATTCTTGGAAATTACAAATCATCTGCTCACTTAGTGAACTTGCCACTTCGCCATTTCCTAATTTATGCATATCACAATACAATCTTATTTCATAATTTTATGAATTTAGCACCCCATATCAAATTACAACACAGCATCAGAAAAATTTCTAAAAAAATTTCCAACACCCGATCCCAAGCTCAGGACCCATCAAACGGCCCTCACGACCTCATTCAAATTTAAACATCGAAAAAGTACTTGCAGGAATAAAACCCAAGTAGGGAGAAACCCCTACCTCTCGGAGTTTGAGAAAACTCCCTAAATTTGGTACCCACGCGAAGCCCTCTCCGCGTAGAGCAACTTCCCTTCTTGTCCCGAAGACTGCCGATGGTCGGATCTGCCGAAAATTTAGAGAGAAGTTTCTCTCTCTCTAAAAAAAATATCAAAAACTAGAGCTCCTCCATTCTGTATCTCCCTGTTTTGCCTTTCCCTTTTTTTTTTTTTTTTCGCTCTTTTCAATTTGTAAGAGATGGCACATTCAATTTTGTCTTTTGTTTATTTAATCAATTTAATTAATTAATTCTTTCTTTCCGCTGATATTCTAAGACTGCCTCTATCAGTCTATTTTCATCATTTCTCTTACTCATGCCACTTATGAACATGAAAGATTGCTTATACGTGACTTTCATCGCATCGAAAATCGCTTTTACGACACCCAACCGACGCTCGAAAAATACGCCAACTCCGACCGTCCCGAATTCTACGAAATTTTACGTGTTAAATTTAGATTTCTCATGGTATCGATTCCAATCTAAGGAATCTGTTTCATTATCCGAGATCTAGAGAATAAATTCGATTTTTCTAATCGAAATTACAATTTCAGGAACTGGAAAATTATGCATTTACCTTTACGTAAATTGAATCTCTCTAGCTTACATGCCTCTCATCTCCACAGTAGGAAATCATAGGGCATGGACCAAACCTTCACAATCATTATTATGTGTAGCCAATACTCGTGAGTCATCTAATTCATTAATTAATGTCACCTCAGAGACTATCTCGCAATCATCATTCACTCAAGCTTGCATCTTTGCTCAAAAGACAAGTGGAAATGGTAGGCAACAACACTAACCACGTTTGTTTCACGTACATATGCATGTGACCGATCCACATCCATTACTTTACTACCTCATCCATCTGTATCATTCTCCCTACTATAACTCTACTTACCTCCCTATGCTCAATGGAGTCCTTCATACAAATTTCTATATCACTACCTCAAGTGTCCATGTCATCATCCTCACTCTATTTGAGTTTTCTATACTATCTTCTTCACTCTATTCGATATATTCATATTCATCCTTCCATCCCAACTAACGTAGTTCATACTACCCATGCTCGAGCCATTCATATTATTAGGCATTTTTGTGACTTAAGCACACAACACATCAACCAATAGCAATATCTTTATGCACTATAATTGTGATCCTATCACAAGTGGTTGTGGGGACTAAAGTCTTAGGCTGTTTTTGGTCGGAAAGTACTAAAAAAAAAAATTGGAAGAAAATAGAGAAAAAATTAGAAAGGAAAAAAAATTGAAGAAAATAAAATAGTTTTTTAAACTTAATAAATTAATTCTATATCCTTCTTCAAACTCATTTTATTTGTTTCTCTCATTATGTAAGGACAACATTTTAAAATATGAAAAATTTTGAGAAATTTTTATTATATTTGGTTTTCTTTTTACATTTTCGATGGTGTACCAAAGACATGAAAAAAAAACATTCTTGTCTTAAGGAAAAGTGTGAAATTCCATAATCACTTACAAAAGAACGCTGTCACCTTTATAAAGTAAATACTAGTTGCCTTAAATAGTGAGATTACATGCAAATTTGGTTGCCTTAAACACTTATAAATAGTTTTCTCCTATTTGTATTTAATATATTAAAGTAAAGAGAATAAAATTTCGTTCTCTCTCCATATGGGATCTTTATCTAAATTTCTTTTTATACTTTCTTTGATTTACAACATACTATCAACACGAATTGCTCTGCTTTGAAGGCAATTCTACGATCTCAAGGCTATTTAAATTTTAAGTTTTTATATTAGTCTTGATTTTATTATATATTATCAAAACCTAGAAGAAAATTATTTGATTTTTGTTATAAGTCAAAATCTTTATTATTTTTATCAATTTATCATATACTTGATTCTCATTATTTTGTCATATACAAAACGTTTGTTCATAATGTCAAATCTCACAAAATTCAAGTTCATGAAATTTGATTTTGGAGAAGGAATCGTCTATATTGAATCCTTGATGCTTAATAAACTATTGAAATTTTGATGAAAAGTCATCAGTCTAGTCCAATTAGGTTTGAACTAATTCCTTGAAGTGAATGCAATATCATCCCAAATTCATAAGCATGGATGAGGATTGGTAATTGTCACAACCATAGAAAAAATTCCTGATCATGTCATATTGATAATCTCAAATCCTTGGGAAAGGAAAAGTCTCACCACCAGAAGTGGATTATTATTGATGTAAAACGAAAATTGAATATAAGATAAACCTTCCAAGAATCATGAGAATAATTATTATAGATATTGTATGCAAGGGCATCAGTTGCATACCTGTTGTATGCTTAAACATTTGGTCCTTTACCAAATATCAATTAAAGAAAAAAGGAAAGCAACAAAAATAAACTCATCAACAATGGCTTGCCTTAACATTTCATGATTTCTTTCTGAGTATTCATAAAAGACTAACTTTCAATAAAAGGTGAAACACTACTACTTAATTATATATCTTTGTCTATTCATATATATTTTGCTGCTACATTTCAATTATGGCCAGACGTCCCAAAATCGGGTGTCCGTTGATCTACCCGCCAACCATGAGAGCACGTTCCTCAGATCACGACGTACACTGAAAGAAATTCCGCCACGGCCTCCGCATCAACACTCAACAAATATACTCTAACTATATTCCAATAGTTCAACTCACAAATCTATATCCCAACCAAATATATTACATGGTTCAAGAGTTATACATTTCTTCTCTTAATACAAATACATATTAAAATCTATAATTTAATACATATTATCTTAAAACATCAAAGTTAATAACCCGCTTTCAAATCGGTCTCTAAGAAGAGCCGCTTTCTCGAGCTACCAGACCAAAAAAAAATGTCTCGACAGGTGAGTTTATCGCCCCAAAGAGTGGAATCACCCTAAATGCAGTTAATTTCACCTAAGCCGCATATGCACGCTCCAATTTAAACACACACACTCAAGCAAATATGTGATCTTACTTGAATGTCTACATGCCCGTTCCCATGTCTCGAAGTCCTCACCGACTCACCACACTGCCTGGGCCATGTATGAGAAAAATAATCATTTTCAAACAAAACTTGTTGTTTTTTGGAAAATAAACTAACAAGTGTTGGTAAAAATATGGGACTACCCTCCGAGGCGACTGCTGGTGAGCTTTCCGAAATGGGCCATGGTCCTCATCCGCCAACTGGCTGCCCATCTCCCCAACCCACCGAAAAATCATCCTCGCAAATCTTTTCGCAACCATGTTCGCTTTTCGTAATTCATGTCATGCACTCACACCTAAATTTAGGTTACCTAAAGGCATATGAAATGCATTATGTCATTTCAATCATTTTATACAATATATATACCAATATATCACTTACGCAACATTCTCAAATTCCGTAATTCACACTGACATGTAATTCAACCATATGGATCAAACACCCAAATTAGCTCACTTGAGTACCACAATTTCATCCCAAATATATACTCACAATTATATTCCATATAATTGAGTAAATCACAATTTTATCTCCAATGGCCTATACACATAATTATATTCCATATAATTGAGCAAATCACAATTTTATCTCCAATGGCCTATACACCAAAACACAATTTATTTCATAAATTATTAAACAAACAACCCAAATAAATTTCCTACACCGCCACATCATTCAAATGGGCTCCAAAAAATTCTAAAAATTCCAACAATTCGTCCCAAGTTCTCGGGACTGATCAAACGGCCCTCACGACCTTCAAACCAATATAAGCATTTACAAAACACTGCTGAACAAGGGGTAAAACAAGGTAGATAAAACTCCTACCACGGAGTTTGGTCTAAACTCCAACTTCTTTGTGTCCACGTGTAGCTCTCTATCACAGATCAATTTTGCCTTCTGGGCCTCGATTTAAAACCTACTTCATTCGATTTTCACAAATCCGAGAAAGAAATAAGAGAAGAAAAAATTTAAAAACATTCCCACGCCTTTTCTCCCGACGCCTCCCCCTTTTCTTTCGATTGATTTTTTCCTTTTATTATTATTATAATATTATATTATTATTATTATTATTATTATCATTTTGAATGGTATGGTTCATATTATTTTATTCGGTCCGTTTTTTGTCCCGAAAAATTTATTTCTTTCGGGCTCAATTCCTTTTAAATGAACTTTAACTCACGCCATTTTTCGACTTCCGAGATTTTCATAAAAATCTGGCCCTCGAAATCATCATGATGACATCACCTGTAAATTAAAATATTCATCAGACGAATTCACGCCAACTTTTTCTCGTCATTAGATTTCGCGACACGAATTTAATGGAGCAATCCGTTTTGTCATCCGAGATCTAGAGGATTTTCGGTTTTCAATCGAAATTACCGTTTTACCCTTTTTCAGAAAAAAAATTGAATTTTTCTCTGCCATATATTGCTATTTATATTATATTTTGTTTTCATTTTAGTTGTATCTAAAATTCATGTATTATTGAATCTCAAAATGAATGAAGGTTGACACAAACAAGTGCCAATGTAAGTACCATCTCTGGTACTTCAAATTTAAATGAAGACTCCAAAAGAGCAAATATAAAGCATATTAAGTCATATGTTGTTATGAACCAGAAGTTCAACAATCCAAATATTTTTATTTTTTGGCATGACATGCTAGGTCAATTTGGGTCTCCGATAATACGTCGAATCATAAAATACTCACTTGGGCATCCATTAAAGAACCAAAAGTATCCTTGTCATGCTCCCGCTTTACTGTTCTTTGCAAACATGTCACTGAGATTGTTCCCCACCCATTATCTGTATTGAAAGTTATCAGGAATAATACAATAAATTACATGGAATGCACTAATGATGTCTCATCTTGATCCTCATATAAACCAATGTGAACTAGAAATTCAAAGGATCATTCGTTTTCAAAAACTTGCAAAATTGATTACCAAATGCATTCATTAATAAAGAAAGTGACGAAGCCACATATTCAGATTTTTAAATATTCCAAAGATTTTGACGCCCTTATGTAAATACCTAGTAAATGAATGTAAGACACACTTGAAGTATGGAAGACCTATTGGCTCAAAGACATAATTCCCCAAATGGTGAGAATACAAGCAAATCTTAACGCTCTTGAAGAAGAACAAATAAGACAGAAGGCCCCTATAGAGACACATAGTAGACAAAAAGTCATTGTAGAGGCATATCATAAACAAAAGGTCCTCATAAAGACACATGAATGAACAAAAAGCTCCTATAGAGGTACATAATAAACAAAAGGCCCTAGTAGAGGCATATGATGAACAACAAGCCCTTAGAGAGGTACATAATAAACAAAAGACCTCGTAGAGGCACATAATAAACAAAATGTCCTTATAGAGGCACATGATGAGCAACAAGCCCCTATAGAGATATATAATAAACAAAGAACCCTTAAAGGGGTAGGAAATGTACAAAAAACCCTTAAAGAGGCACAAGTACCTGCAAATAACGATATCTCAATAAGTTATGTGCAAAAAGCTGAAAAATGGGGTTGAAATAATATTGTTTCTTTTTAGTATTTTTCAAGTGGCCTTAGACATCATACAAAATGATGAAGATCCCGAACCATAAAATGTGGAAGAATGACGAAAAATAAATTATTGACCAAAATGGAAAAAGGCTATGCATGCAAAATTGCAATTATTAATAAAACAAGTTTATGGACTTGTAGTCCAAATGTCTAAAATTATAAAGCTTGTTGGCTACAAATAGGTATTTGTACGAAAACACCCTAACAGTCCTAAAGGACTGGATGTGAGTCTCACAGAGGCTATAAAAGCATATTTATATAAATCCATAGATCATTATATATATATATGTATATATATGGAAATCCTTGAAAGATTTAAGTTGTTTGAAGCAAATAGTACAAACTCTCGTAACATGTAATCAATCAAGTTACAATGATCTTCATGGGGACTAAAGTAATCCATACGCATGTGGTATAATTGCCTTAGTGCGTTTTTATTAAATAAAAGGGTGTGTGAACAATCTTATATGCTTGTGCATTTTCATTAAGAAATCACAAATCGAATTTGAGATTATAGTTGTCTATATTGATGATTTAAACCTTGTTGGAACTCCTGAAGAGTTCATAGAAACTACAAAATATTTGAAGAAGAATTTGAAATGAAAGTTTTTGGAAAAACAAAATTTTTCTCGACCAGCAGATCAAGCATTTTCCAACTAGAGTGTTGGTTCATCAATCAACATTTATTAAAAAAAAAACCTAAAACATTTTAATATGGATAAAGCATATCAATTAAGCTCCTCAATGCTTGTTCAACCACTTGATATGAAAAAAATACTCATTTCATCCTCGTGAAAAGGATGAAAACTTACTTGATCCTCAAGTACCGTATCTTAGTGTTATTGGTGCACTTATGTATCTTGCTAATTGTACATTTCAGATATTGTTTTTTCTGCCAATTTATTAGCCATGTACAGTTCTACTCCAACTCGAAGACATTGTAATCACATCAAAGATGAACTACGTTATCTCTGTGGAACTACTAGTATGAGTTTATTTTACTCAAATGAGTCAAAGTCATAATTACTCGGATATGCAGATGCGGGCTATCTTTCAAATCCACACAAAGTGTGACGCCCCAAAACCCGGGGGTCCGTTGACAACCTGTCAACCCGCGGAATACTGGTGGATGTCAGGTAACCCGACACCACTTATGAAAATCAGGCAGAGTCTCCTTTGTAAGGGGAGCTCTACCCAAGGTACAAAACATGTCCCAACAATTTACAATGACCACACAGGGTCCACATGCGAGTAAAATAATGGCCACTTGGGCCACTACATTAATACCCACAAAATACATCAACTATATACAATAGTTCAAGAGTTAATAAATTACTCTTTACCTAAACATATATCAAAATTTAGAGTTTTAATACATGTTATACAAAATGAATACCTAAAGCCACAACCCGGCTTTCTTCTAAATGCGGCCTCTAATGAGCGCCGTCCTCCTATACACTCCTAGACTAGCCAGTGATCCTCGACAGTGTGTAAAGCCCAAGAGGATAATTTCTCACGTGGGTTACCTCCCCACCTAAGGCATGTCATTGAAAACAAACACATCCAAGCAATTATATGAACTCTTACCTTGAAGTCTACATGCCCAACTTGTCCCGAGTCTCACCGACTCCTCACATATGCCTAAGCCGAATGCGAGTAAAATATCCGGCTTTCAAACAAAAGCTTTTGTTCGAAACTCACTAATGAAGTTTCTAGAAATATTGACTACCCTCCGAGGTGAATTTGTAAAACCCGAGAAATTCCAATTTCTGGAAAAAGGGCAAAATCGTAATTTCGATTACAAAATTGTAATTTCGGTTAAAAATCTAGAATTTATTCTCTATCCTAGACGATGAAACAAATTTCACCGTCGAATCGTCAAATCTATCTAGCACGTAAATTTCCGTCGAATTCCGAGATAGCCTAATTTACACGCCTTTCGAGGCATCGCTTCACCGCAAAAATGAATTTCGATGTTAAAAGTCACATATAACAAGTACTCATGTGGCATAAGTGGTATGAGTAGAGAAATGATGAAAATGGACGGCCGAGATAGTGCCGAGTGTCAAAACTAGAAAAGAGGGACAAAATTGGCAATTTGAAATTTGATTAAATGGCACAAAAAGACAAAAAATGCTACAGTGCTCATCTCCTACAATTTAAAGACCAAAAATGTGAAAGGTAAATGTGGAGGTCCAAGAGTCGGGGAAAACGAATGGAGATTTTCTTGCAGAGAGAAACTTCTCTCTAAAATATCGTATGATCCACCGTCGCGCCTTTCGGACAAGAAGGAAAGCTGCTCTACGCGGTGATAGGGGTTTCTTCTCGTGGGTACCAGATTTAGGGAGTTTCCTCAAACTCCTTGAGGTAGGGGTTTTTCCCTACTTGGGTTTTATTCCTTATTTAAGTACTTTGTTGATGTTTGAGCTGAATGAGGCCGTGAGGGGTCGTCTGATCGGTCCCAAAACTTGGGACCGAATTGTTGGAAATTTTTTTAGAAAATTTTTAGTGTCCGTGACAGTCCATAAATTAGTGGCTGCTTGTGTGAAATTATGCATTAAAATGTATGCTTGATATGAAAAAGGTCGGGAATGGCCGTGAAATACGGGTTCATAAAGTGAACCGATGATTTGTTATTTTTCCGAGAATAGTAACCGAGGGTTTCACTATTCCCAAAACAGTGTTCTCAAAATATATTTTTGTGTGAAATCGTATATCGAAAGGATTCGAGTCGACTACTTTGTTTGATCATTGAATTATGGAGCTTAATTTTGATGTATGAATTCGATTAATTATGCTGACATGATTGTGTGATTGATATTATGTGGATATGCATGTTTACATATTTGCATGTGATTAGACTCAGATGGAATTGGCACACATGCATTCCATATGCACTAGAACACCCTAGAATTATGGGAGGAGTGCGAGATGAATCTAGAGAAATGGTTCGAGGGTTGTCTAAAATATTAATTATCTAGTGGGTAGTCCAAATTAAAATATCAACTGCCTGAGACGGCCCAATTGGATATATACATTGGAGTGTTGTCCTTAATTAACAAACAATAATTTCATACGAGGCTTAAGCGAGTGAGAGAGTCGAAGGAGGACTCTGATCCGAGTCGGGTCAAAGATTCAAGCAGGATCATGCATTTGCTTGAATGTATATTTATTTTGGAACATCAGACCGCACTTAGCGAGAAGAAATTTCACTTAGGCGTATCTCATTATCGAGCATTAGCTCACCCTCGCGAGGATATTATTTTACGTATTGTGGAGCGCATGAGACGGCTCGTCCTAGTGATTTGGTGGATTGAATTTGCTCGGGTCGCGGCTCTGACATGACAGGCACACATTGAAAAATGTCTAATTTAATGATATGCTACAAGAGTGAAAATATTGTAATCTGTAACTATTTGGCAGTAGTTGGATCTATAGTTGTATGTATTATGAGTATCGCTTTAGAGCCAAAGTGGTCAGATACTTTATGATTGGATATATTGATATATTGCACTGTTTGGGACGTCATACTAGGTCGAGCCTAGGTATATGAATACCTAGGGAGCTCGTTGCATCCATCGCCACTTGCATTGATGTTCATTTAGGTATGATTACCTAGAAATCACGATCATTGGCACACTACATGCATGTGTTCGAGGTGTTTTCAGGTGATTTGATAAATGAGCAGGTGAAAATATTCATAACTTGAATGATGTGATCATGTATTGTGTATGGTTTGAGTGCTTAGTGTGATTAGCACCTAGAACTATGATGTAGTCAAGTTTAGAGTTTTGGCAAAGGAGTGAAACTGGAAGCAATAAAAATAAAAGAAATAAATTTAGAAATGTATTTGGTTTGTGGTGGATACAATGAAATTTTAATAAATTTTTATTTGCTAGTGTTAGATCGTGAAGTTTTGAGAAAAATTTTGGACAACATGGTCCGTATCAAAAGAAAATAAATAAAATAAATTTTATAAGTTTATTTTGGGAAAAGAAATAAAATTTTAATAGACTACAGTTGAACCCATAAAATTTTGAGTTGCGTGATGCAGATTGCCAATTGCAGAGGTAGAGCAAGGAAGGCTATCGACGGAGAACTAAAAAAACGGAGGAGAGAAAAATTTGCTTTCGCTTGGCTAGCTGTGTAAAATCGAAGAAATCTGTAGATAAAATAAATTTAATAAATTTATTTAGGTGTAATCGAGAATGAAAAAATAACATATGGATAAGCATTTTTGTGTCTCCGTAGCAAATAAATGAAAAAAATGATAAAGTGAAGAAAATAAATTTCATAAATTTATTCGTTATGAGGTGAAGAAATAATTTTCTAAGGTTTTATAAGTTGTAAAATTGAAGAAAATGGAGTAAAATAAGTATTTTTGAAAAAAATCAAATCAAATCAAATTAGACAAAATTTTCGAAATAAAATTTTCAAAATGAAATTTTCGAAATAAAATGTTTGTTGGAAACAATATTTTAAATGCAAAATTGATTGCCTCAGACACTGTAATGCAAAGACGAAGGTACACCGCATTTATGTATGATTAGTGTCTTGGGGTTGTGTTTATACCTTAGAGATACTGTATTGAGATTTAACTGCCATGTTAATTATGTAGATGGCTAGTAGAGGACGAGGACGTAGAGGACGTCCACACGGCACTAGTCAGGCACCACCGACATTCACCAAATTACTTGATTTACTGGGCTGGTGCCTTTGCCGAGAGGTTGTAGGTGTTAGTGTCGCACGCTATCGCACATGCTAGCATAGCAGGTAGTCAGGGAGGACCTAGTAACCTCCAGAGATTTAGAGCGCACCACCCTTCGACATTCACAGGGGGAGGAGATCCGATGGTGGCAGACCATTGGTTCATATAGATTGAGAAGGTGTTAGAGGTTATGGAATTACTTTGATGACAATGTGATTAGACTAGCCTGTTCTAGCTTAGAGGAGTGAGGCCCAAATATGGTGGAAATGGGCAAGGACCCTAGAGACCGGGGAGGAGCTATCAAGCCAGAGTTCTTCCCTAGGATTAGGGCGAATAGTACGATATGTCGAGGCTATGGTGTTGTGATCTCAGACTCTACTCACAGCTGACCCGAGGATCATGGACATGTCGAGTTCAAGGTCATCCGATGGATTGGTTGATGCCTTACATTTTATCGATTGTGGAGCGAAGGGTTACCCGCCTACATGCGTGACTCAGATCTGCGTGGTTTTTCTCAGTGTGGAGACAAGCATGACATTTTGCCACGCATAAGAGATAGGCATGAGTCCAGTGTCGTGGACAACATCGGGTCAAGCAATGAAAGCCCACTTAGAGGATCGAGGTGAGACTGCACTCTAGATCTTACCTCGAGTGGTTCTGCGAAAGTATGTGGATGTGTTTTTCCCGTATGAGCCACCCGACTACCTCCATAGAGGGTAGTAGACTTCCTCAGATCGAGCCACACCCCGGTACTTCAACCCATCTCTACGACTGCACAGATGGCACCCGCCTGAGTTGCAGAACTCGCAGTCCAAATACAGGAGCTACCGGACAAGGTTCATTAGACCGAAAGCACTTCACCAATGGGAGCTCCAGGCTTTGTTTGTAAGAAGAAGACAAGACCCTTCGACCGTGCCATCGACTACGACAACAACATGGTTACGATCAAGCACCCGCACTCCATCGGGCCGAGGATCATGATTTGTTTGATCAGCTGAGAGGGGCACGAGTCTACTCCAAGATAGACCTTTGCACCGGTTACCACCAACTGAGGGTTAGGGAGACAGATATCCCTAAGACAAAGCGCTTAGGACGCTGCTATGGCACTTTGAGTTTACAGATGCTCTTTCTTGATCGACGAACGCCAAACAAAGATTCACGGATCTAATGCATGATATTCCAACCCTATTTAGATCAGTCTTCGTGGATGACATCTCGATCTACTCCCAATGTAGGAGCACAGAGTATCACTCTGGGAGGATCGCTTTACGCTTGTTGAGAGACCATCACCAGACGCCAAGTTCGCAAGTGCGAGTTCGGCCACTGAGGTGAGATTTTGGGACACGTGGTGTCAAAGATTAGGAGTGTCGGGCTTGACCCAGAGAAGGTCGAGGCAGAGATGAGTTGGGAGAGGCCGAAGTCGGGCCTTCTCGAGATACGTAGTTTCTGGGATTACCGGGTATTACAAGAGGTTCATTGAGGATTTCTCCAGGATACAAAGACTCCATGACGCCAGTCAATTCTAAGGAGGTCAGGTTTGATGGGGATGACCGATACGAGGAGGCATTCCAGAGTTGAAGAGGACTTACTTCACCCCATCTTGATAGTCCCGGATAGGGAATATGTGCACAAGTATTGTGATGCTCGAGGGCCGGATTGATGTGTTTTTGATGCAAAATCGAGGGTAGTAGCTACGGTTCCCATCACCAAGAATCACGGCGCACTACTCCCACACACGACATGGAGTCACGGGCCGTAGTCTCGCCTTGAAAGATTTGGCGCCACTACGATACGGGCGCAGGAGTTCGAGATGTACCTCGTACCATAAGTCCGAGGTATATTTTCACGCAAATGACCTCAATATGAGGCAACCAGATGGACGGAGTTCCTAGAGGATTGCGACTTCACTTCGCATTACCATCCCAGAAGGCAAATGCGCGGCCGATGCACCTGGCCTAAGTCACGAGAGCGCGCTAGTATAGCTTATCTGAGTGGCGGATGCCTCAGACCGTGACGCTTTGGCTACAAAAAGATAATGGTGCGTATCCCGGCACTCGGGAGTTTAGTGGCTACACCTTCTCCGCTGGAAAGCAGTGATCGAGTCTCAGCAAGGATCGCAGATAGTGTCCATCAGTGGACCGAGTGGCCACTGCATGTGACGAGGGCCGGACCGTTCACGCAGAGCGTAGTCTTCGACATAGGGACTGCAGTGGTTCCCCAAATGTAATCGATTTGAGAGAGGAGATTCCAGAGAGTTTCACTCCGTCTCTATTCATTGCGGCATCTAGGTGGCAATTTAAGATGTACTGTGATCTTCACAATACTACTAGAGGGGATGAAGAGACATGTAGGGACTCTTGTTCGACGATGTCTCAAATGTCGCAGGTTACACGAGCACCGTAGCCAAGAGGCTTACTTCAGCCATTGAGGTGGCTGAGCGGAAGTCAGGAGCACGTCACGACGGACTTTGCTTACCCACTGGCCACTCGACGCAGCCAGGCATGACGCTGCATAGGTGATAGGACCGGCTCTCACGGTCGGGCAGACATTTCTAGCCGCATGGATGACCTCTCGCCTTGGAAAGATTCCGCGCCATACATCCGAGAGATAGTCCCGCCACAGGAGGTGCACTCTATCCATAGTGCTCCGATAGGGACTCGAGGTTTCATTTACACACTTTTGGAAGAGTTTCCAAAAAGGTTGAGGCACACTACCGACGCATGAGTATTAGTTCCACCCGTATTGTGATGGTCACCGAGGACTATACAGTATTAGAGGACATGCTACGAGCATGCATCCCGGGATCATAATAGCACCGGGAGAGCATTTGCCCTGGAATCTCCTGCCTAAACACAGCTTATCTGGGCGTAGCATGGCCGTATGGCACCATATGAGCACCGATGGGAGGCCATGTGTCACCGTTGCTGGACCGAGGTGGAGAGCCCATCACTAGTCTTGATCTCGATTAGAGACACCTCCGAGAAGGTGAGCTTGATACGACAACGCCTTCTCACGCCGCAGCGTGCGAAGAGCCATGCGGATGTGCGACGCCGACCCTAGAGTTCGAGGTCAGGATCACGCCTTCTCAAGGATGCCTGGCAGGGAGTGGTCGTGCCCGGCAAGCGCTTTAAGCTATCACGAGGCTCATTGGACCTTTCGAGATACTGAGAGGGTAGCACTATCAAGGCACGTATAGCTGCATCGCCGTGCCATGTCGTGTCCACGAGGTGTTTCACGCCTCCATGTTCTAAGTACACTGCATCCAACATGTGGTGGATTGGGATGATAGAGGTTGACAATTTCCGATGGGACCTCGAGGATGACCAATGTGCATTTTAGATAGCCGTGATCGTGCTTTGCGACGCAAGACCGTGAGGCTGTCAAAAGTACGGCCACTATGGAGTGGAGGAGTTCACGCGGGAGCGCGAGGACACGATGGCCACCCATCCCTTCTTGTTTAGGGATGAAGGAATGTGGGTTTAGTCGTTTAAGATTTGTACGGATCGTTTACATGTACGGTAGAAAGAGTAATGCTATATATGATGTGAGTGATTTAGATCGACTGCACTTCGGACGAAATTCCTTTAAAGGAGGGGAGAATGTAAGACCCGAGAAATTCCATTTTCTGGAAAAAGGGCAAAATCGTAATTTCGATTACAAAATTGTAATTTCGGTTAAAAATCTAGAATTTATTCTCTAGATCTCAGATGACGAAACGGATTCACCGCGAATTGTCTCACAACGCAACATTTAGCACGTAGAAAATTTCCGTTTAATTTCGAGACAATAATTTACACGTCTTTCGAGGCATCGCGTTTCGGGTAACGTAAAACAAATTTCGATGCGACGAAAGTCACATATAACAAGTACTCATGTGGCATAAGTGGTATGAGTAGAGAAATGATGAAAATGGACGGCCGAGATAGTGCCGAGTGTCAAAACTTGAAAAGAGGGACAAAATTGGCAATTTGAAATTTGATTAAATGGCACAAAAAGACAAAAAAAATGCTACAGTGCTCATCTCCTACAATTTAAAGACCAAAAAAACGTGAAAGGCAAAACAGGGGAGGTCCAGTAGCTGGGGGAAAACGAAAATGGAGATTTTCTTTAGAGGGAAAGAAACTTCTCTCTAAAATATCGCGCGATCCGACCGTCATAGCCTTCTGCATAGCTAGAATGAAAGCCGCCCACGGGAGAGGGCTTCGTGGGTACTAGTGTTTCTCAAACTCCTTGAGGTAGGGTTTCTCCCTTACTTGGGTTTTATTCCTTCTTAAGACTTTGTCGATGTTTGAACTCAATGAGCCGCGGTGAGGTCACCTGGACGGCCCTGCAAAAACTTGGGACCGAATTGTTGGAAACTTTTTTAGAAAATTTTTACTGTCCGTGACAGTCCAGAAATTAGTGGCTGCTTGTGTGAAATTATGCATTAAAATGTATGCTTGATATGAAAAAGGTCGGGAATGGTCGTGAAATGCGGGTTCATAAAGTGAATCGATGATTTGTTATTTTTTCGGGAATAGTAACCGAGGGTTTCACTATTCCCGAAACAGTGTTCTCAAAATATATTTTTGTGTGAAAACGTGTATGGTCGAGTGATTCAAGTCGAATTGCTCGTGTTTGATCATTAGCCCAAGTGAGCTAATTTTGATGTATGAATTGATTAATTACATGACATGATTGTGTGATTGGATATTATGTGGATATGTGCATGTTTACATATTTGCATGTGATTAGATTGTATTGGAATTGGCATACATGCATTCCATATGCACTGGAACACCCTAGGACTATAGGAAGAGCATGAGATGAGTCTAGAGAAAATGGTTCGGAGGGTTGTCTAAAAATATTAATTATCGGAGGGTAGTCCAAATTAAAAATATCAATCATCGGAGACGACCCAATTGATATATATACATCGGAGGGTTGTCCACTAACAAAACAATAACTCTCATACGAGGCTTAGGCGAGTGTGAGAGAGTCAGAGGACTCCTGGATCCGAAAGGTCATGTAGACACTCAAGTAGGATCATGCATTTGCTTGAATGTATGTTTATTTTGGAACATTGCACCGCACTTAGGTGGAGAGAGCCCACTTAGGCGATCTCCACTAATGAGCATTAGCTCACCTGCCGAGGATATTATTTTACAAGTACAGAGCGTGCTGTGACTCGCCTGGTCCTAGGATTGAGGGGAGAAGAAAGCCGGGTTGTGGCTGCTGATGATATATACATGTATTGAAATGTCTAATTTTAATATATGTATTGTATAAGAGTGAAAATATTGTAACCTTGTAACTATTTGCATATAGTTGGATTTATAGTTAGTATGTATTATAAGTATCGCTTAGGGCCCAAGTGGTTGTATTACTCTATGTGATTGGATATATTGGATATATTGCAATCTTGGGACGCCACGTAACTGGTCGGATAACGCTCCTCGAAAACAACATGGTCCCTATCCGGCGTGATATGTTCGACGACTCTCCAAGGCAATTCTTCGAAAAATCTTCCGTTGAAATTCCTTTCACAAACATTTTTCCTT